>JANHGB010031904.1:2294-20756 GCA_026283785.1 Coracopsis vasa | reverse complement strand
GACTCAATCCTTTTCCTGGGCAGCCTGAGTGGTGCTTTCCATCGTCATAGCCCAATTCCATTCATCTGCCCAGCAAAACACTGTCTGTACATTAACCCAAAGGTCATTCGCTGACAACGGTGCTAGCACCAGCTTGAGCATTTGTCTCTGGCAGTACCTCCGTTGTGCTACCCAGCTCTCTTTGTTAGAACCAAGGAAGGTTGAGGAGCAAGCGGAACACTAGGCTTTATTCAGACTAGTCTTTAAATGAGGCTTGATTGCAGTATCTGTTAAAGATTTAAAATGAAAATTGGGAGGCTTCTCATTCAAACCACACTGTTCATCCTATGACTAACTGAGCAAAATGTGTTCAGATCAGAGAAAACTCGCTATATTTTTTAGCAGAAAGTGCAGTCCTGTTTATACACAGGTAAATCAAGCACAATTCTAATTTGTTAATATGGTAGAATTATACAATTATATGTAGAGAAAACTGCAAAATTCAAAACACCCAAACTACCATCTGTCATTACTCTTTGACATAAACATGGAGAATATCAGTCATGGCTGTGCTCTACCAGCTGGAATATAACAGTCCCTGCTCTCATTGAACTTGATGGAAACAAACTGAAAAGCAGGTACTGTCTTCCTGTCACACACCTCAGTTTTATTTATTTTATAACTAGTAGTAATTTGAAACTAGAAATTAATTTTAGTTATGTTTATGGTGTCTTCTTAAAACGGGTAGTGTTCTGAAAAATTTAATAGGAAAAGTGGGGTTGGTGTTTGCACTTGGCTTTTTATTTTTCCCCTGATCCTATTCATTAATACAGCATGTAGGGTGAGATAAAGAATGCTGGGTAATGTAAAAGAAATGATCCAGAAGCAGTAGAAATTAACTGACCAGGATGAAAAAAAGTGAGGGAGCTCACAGCTCAAAGTTCTGGGGGTTTTGGAGGATATAAGAAAGAGTTTGCATTAACCATTCTTGATTTTAAACAGAAGGGATGCCTTTCTTAAAGCTTTCTTATGGGAATGGTAGACCGAGAATCCATTTGTATCTATCTTTGTCACCTTTCATCATGACCTGTTTCCTTTGAGAAAAGTGCTTATGTGAGATGAAACTCCGAAAGTATCACTTAAACAATCCGAGCTGCTTAATACAGTTGTATCACATATGACTTTAAAAAGTTGTCCTGCATCATGCACTCATGTATCTGAAAATGATAATAATAAAACCCACCACTTTTTTGTGTGTCTTTGCCTTTGAGGAATGATTCTTTATAGTCCTCTTTGAACTCCATCAGAAAAGTAAGTTATCACTTGGAGGACACTGGTTTGTCACTCCCTGTTGCCCACGCTTTAGTAGTCTTTTTTCATTAGTGCTTTTCAGTGCAAATTCCAAGAACATACAATTTAGGATTGTTAATAAAAAACTGACTGTCAGATTTGTTTGGCAAAATGCTAGAGAAAGCACTGGTGCACCTGGGATAGTATTTTTTCAGCACCTCAAATCAGTGTGAGAAGTTCAAGGTAGAAAACTGGAAACCTTTAGCCATGTGTTTTCAGAGGGCTCTGGTTGCAAAACATCCACAGTGCAGGAAGATGCATTTTTAAAGGTGTGATGTTGTGATTACTGAAAAAGCAGTAAGTCAGTTAATTAGACTTTTTGTCACAGGTCTGTTACCTTAGAAACATAAGACTGAGAAAACAACTATGTGAAAATGGTGAAGACGAATGGTGAATAAAGCCATACACTTTACAAACCTTCTCCACACAGAATGACGTCCAGAGTGAGAGCACGGATAGGAACTTTGCTCCATATATCAGGAGGATGTGCAGAGATTTCCCTTGCCTCATTTTATGGCACTCGAGATCCTTTCATCTGACCAAACTGACTATGATTTGATGCATTAAAGTCTATTTTTAAGGAAAAATGTTGAGATTGATAGTTCATCTTTTAGTTGACATTTGGAGTTGAGCTGTCTTGCTCTGGAGCATTTGTATGTGAGCATCATGGAAACTGATTAGGTCCCATAGTCATTTGAAGAATCCCCCAGGTGAACTCACTCTCTTCCACAGCATCTGTATTCACCTAGGCCTCATAAACTTTCTCATAAACCCCTCTGCTTTTTTTCATTCTATCCTCCTTTCTCAGTGGATTTTTCCTTTAATCTTCTGCCTTGATAGTTTCATCATATTAGTTCCTTTGCCTCTCTTCACACTCCCATCTTTGGTTCCTTAACACTCTTTCTACCTCTGAGCAGTCACAGATATTTTGCATTGCTTTTTGAATGTTCCCACAGCTAAATAGTGGGAGGTGATCTGCTATCTTCAGCTGAGAAAAGCAATAGGTCTGTGGGCTATTCTACTACTCTGTAATAGTGGGAGTATTTTGGAGAGTGGAATGTCTTGTCAGCAGTAGTGCTCCTTTGCTTTCCATTTCTCCTTCCAACTACTTTTCCAGCTCCTGTCTTTAGAGGAGGGGGTGGTGGTGCTGGTGAGATCCTTCTCTCTTCCTCTCAGAAGGGGAGGAATCCTTATTATCTCATGTTTGCTGACTGCAGAACTGTGTGAAATACGTTCAAACAAAATTGCAGCACTGATATGTTCGAGGGCCAGCCTTCACGGTAGCAGGATATAGCCTTCAGCTACTAACTAAAGTTTAGTTCCTGTTAACTAACCTGTGGCATAAGCTGCGTTGAAGATAATGTCCACACTATTTTTATATAGGTTTTTAAGCACAGTTCTTTTGCTACCATCAGAAATTCAGCTCTTACCTCAGCTGTAGAAATCACCTCAGTGTACTTTCTGAACAATCCTATCTTCTTCCAAGTCATTATTCAGTTTGGTCCACATTGCCTATCCCTTCCCCTCCCCAGCCCCTTTTTTACCTCTTGAAGCATCCTATGCAGTGTAATGACTCCTGCTCCTAGGTCTTCACAGTAGTGGGTGTTTGCAGGGTCTGGATAACTGCCTTAGTGAAGAACAGTCCTGCATGCTGATTTTAGCAGGTGGCATTGTATGTTTGCCTGGAGACCATCAGAAGTGTAACAACAGGGGTGTTACAAAGCAGAGTTTAGCAGAACTGGGAAGAGTAGGGTGTATTTGGCTTAGATGGCTACCTGTCTGGGAGATCTGTGTGAACCCCATATCCTCTACTTGGGGGCATAGAATGGATGAATGTCCTTGTAGTATTACTTGTCTGTCTTTCTGTGCTATTGAGTGATCTCTGCAATCTGGGGTTCTTGTACAAAAAGCTTTGGTGATATACAGTAGAAACAAACAAAACATACCTGCCTGTGTCCAGTATTATGCTATTGCAAACAGTGGTAATTTTTTTAAAGCTCTGAGATTAAATATAAACTATCACTTATGACGGCATTTCCTGGGGATTTCTGGCCATGTGCACATGGCCTCAGTGGTCACAAATTCCTCAGGAAATGTGTGTGCCCACAAGGTCGTTGAAAACAGTTTGGTTTTTGCCTTTTATGAGAAACTTGTGACTTTAGTAAGTAAAGAAGAAATAGGGGAAATACCTCAGCACAGCTTTTCCTGGACATGACATTCAAAACAACTAGTCACTGCTGCTAATACACAAAACTTTTAATTGTTTTCACATTTTCTAGTTAATATTACAATAACTTTCATTTAAAGCCGCATTTGCCACAGAGAAGTACTTGCAACATTTGTAGGATAAAGTGCTCAAAATGTGGCTCTGAAAGTAGCTGTGGGGTTTTAATGTCACCTCTTACCCTCTCAGTGAAATTGAGAAAAGAGCTTTCTATTCTAGTTGGCTATGCCTGTCTTGACTGTGTGAAAATCTTTGTGTGCAGAAGACATCTGGTATTTTGTTACAGAGATAGTCTGATATACTGAGCTAGGTCACTGTTTCTCTACAAAGTCAACACTATTTCCTTACAAATACTTCTGAAGAGCATGAGAAGCGCAAGTGATAAATCAGTATGCTCTGTGTGTTCAGACTGACCTTACCATGAGTGTAAGAGGAGTGATGCAGAGACATTTTCTTTGCTTAAGCCAGTGACAGAATTTTCAACCTTCCACTCCTGTTTGCAACCTTTCTTGATGAACTCCCCTTATTCCTTGCCCTTGGGGACTGTGATCCTTACAACAGGAAAAAGAAACTTTTGATACTAATATTTCTCTATCAGTATTACCCTTTAATCAATTATTTGGAAGGAAGAGGGGTGGGTTAGTAAAGCAGACCTCAGCTTCCAGTTCAGTGGGACACTAAAACATATGTCTAACTTTATCAGTAACCTAAATATCACACAGCTCCCTGCTTGGGTGAGACTTCTCGACTGAATAAATAGTGCAAGTTCAGCTGCTAAAGGTGGTTGGACTGGAAGCCAACTGGCTTTAGGTTCAGACTGTCAGGGCCTATATAGCTGTATGCTGTAGCTCCAGATCGGCTGAAGTTTGAGCTGTGAATTGAAGCTCTGAAGGTGTACCAGGAGTAGCTGAGAGATGCTCTGGTAGAGTGCTAACTGTTTTATAAATGCTGCTGCTGGTGAGAAAATGTGTTTGAAGTGTTGCTGGGAGGTCAGTGGAATTTCTCACCTCCTCTCCCACTTAGATTTTAACTGTGTGTGCACTAAATGAAAGAGATGTAGCTAGAGAGACAGATTGACTGCATTCACAGATACTAGCCTTTTCTTATTAAGACTATTTTCAGTAACAGCAGCTGTTTTAAAGCTTAACTTCCTTCATCCCCAAACTATGTGCAGATGAGCAGTCAGACAGTGTTTATTTAGGCAGCAATAATGACCAGACGACCAGATAAAATTTTTATTCTTTCTTCCAGACTGACATGCCTATGGTTAGTTATAGGTATTCCTCTCTCATGTTCAAAGGACTAGGAAGCCACAGAGTTTTCCACTGCTTCTTGCCTCATTCTCTGGAACTCCTGATAGGAAAACCAAAATGCTTCATAAAACAGACAGTTCAAAATTAAAGTGTAGCGCTTAATATCTACACAGAGAGCGATGCAGCATGTATGTTGGCAGTTTTTATCAGTGAGCATATGGCTTTTCTTATCTGGACGAAGTACACACAGCTATGTTGAACATCAACAGTGAAAGCAGGGGTTTATGACTACCTCATATCAGGGGATACGGTTTTAATGAGGTGGAAAGGGCCTTCCTCTTGTCCGTGAACCAACTGTAAAGGAAACTCTAGAAAGAGGCAATCCCAGATTGCCTGTTGTGGCGTTTCTGTAGTCCATAATGGCTTCCATTGTCACAGCCAGCATATTGGAAGATACTGCCTGGTGCAGCGAAGTCATTCCTACCTTCATTCTTAAGAAAGAATTGAACTGTTCTGTTGATGCACAGTAATTGTAAGAAGGAAGAATAGAATTTTCCTGGTTGTTCAGAATTTGTGAGTTTCATTGTCTGTTGAGATGTTATGGCTAATCAGAAACAGATGAATACAAGAGTGGAAAATGCAAGTATACAACAGAAAGCTGATTATGATAGAGAAGGTGAACTGAAAGCTGAATAATTTAAAAGAATAAAAACCACCCTTGTATTTTTTAAGCTAACCAAGTTGTAAAAAAATTGGAAAAGTTGATGAGAAAATGCAGTTGGTCAAGTCACAGCAGGGTTATATATATACATATAAATATATGCAATTTTGATGATGCAGTACACTTTATTTATTGAGGAAAATGTTAGCTTCTGATCCCTCTTACTATGATTCATTTGTAAATGAATTCTGTTAACATAAGAATCTTTGGCTGTTTTGTCCTATTGGGTAATTGAGACTACACATGAGAAAAAAAAAAGAGCATATGGAGTGGATGGGACCTATAAAGAGGCATTTAAAAATGAGTGGGAAGAGAGAGCAAGGAAAATGGAGTTTCCAAGCTCAATTCATAACTCTAATTAATGTTAATTTATTTAAAATTTACTGAACTAGAGTTGGCTCTCAGTGTGATCAGACATTCAAGGGAGAATATCTTCTATGGAGTTCAGCATCAAGCATTAGGAGTTGTTTGAACATTCATAAGGATAATAGAGCATGTTAATTTTCAGTGTTGACTACTTATAATTGTAGCATTTTATAGTAGGATTTTGTTAGTTAGGTGAGCATGTGTTCTGCCTTCAGAGAAATGCACATATAAAAACTATGGAGGCCGATATCTTAAAGTAGTCTAACATTCCAGTTCTGTTTTTAAACACAGCATGTGGCAGCAGTGATCTGTGCCATTAGCCTGGTGGAACACAACAGCTATCTAGCAATCAGCACCACTACCTCACCACTACTGAAAAAATCTGCCTTATATCCCTGTAATAAGTAGGCTAATGTCTCCCAAATCTTCGATATAATCCTGAACCCCAGTTCTCATATAAGTTCTATGGGAAACATTCCTGAAGTGTAAGGTTCAGGATTTATTTGCTGCATCTTTCTGAAGATACAGGATTTCCATCTAGTGCCTTTGATAATGGACACTGGTTGCATGCCAGGTACTAACCCACACATTAAAAAACAATGTGTTCAGTAATCTTCTCAAAGCAACCCAAACTGTCTTGCACACATAGATTTGCATTTCTATTATCACATGTCAACATTTTTTCCATTTTAGTGGTTTCCAGTGCAACACATATAGTGCTTTTAAATTGAAGTTAGGCTTGCTTCTCTGATTTTGTTTTATAAAGAGATGGTTTGTGGTATTATGTCTCCTCATGCTTTAGAAAGCCCTGTCTACTAATTTTCAGATTGAGGCGCGGTTTCAAACCAAAGAGCAAGGGATGCAAGAGGCAGTGTAGTGACACATTCCCATGAAGGAAGGAAAACATATTTGTTTCCCCAGAAGACTGAGGTTTTGGGGATTAACCAAACCAAAAAATAACCCCAAACTTGTAGAAATGGCATTGGGTGATAAATCTCAGGTGTTCCTCTCCTTCTCAGCAGCTTTATGATACAAGGACTTAGACCAAATAGTTCGAAAACACAGTGAATATGAACTGGTTTGAATCAGGATAGTTAATTGAGTTCCTCAGCACAACACCAGCCGTGAACTGGAGAAGGTTGAAGAAAAACTAAACCAGTAAAATAGAGCAAACTGGATAAGGAGTCAAGCTATTTCACAGCCCCGTGATTTATGGTGAATGCAGTGTGAATAACATATGCTTTTCTTGAAAGGAAAGGAGGACTGTAGAACGAGGTGTTACCTCTGTCAGTGCTGCTGTAAAGGGGTAACTGGCAAAATAGCATGGAGTGTGTGAATGAGAGAAACAGACCAGAAAAGAGAGGGACTGAGAAAATGGCATGGTTTGAAATTATTTGAACCACCAGTTTGATATGTTAAATTGTTCTCAGTGCACCAATTAAACCCACAGACTGTGTGTATGTACAAGTAAACATAGGTAGGCTTTCATTCTGCTTGCTAGTATTCATTTTTTGAAAACCTGACTTATTTCGGTGTGCTGTTCTGCTTCACTGAAACAAGATTTTGCATTGCTCTTACAAAAAGAATTGCCTGTAGCTCTAACTCATGCTGTACTTCTAACTCATGCTGTGCCCACTGTTAACATGCAAACCATTATGGGAGCTTGAGGTTAAGAATAGTAAGTTCCCAACCCAGGGTCCAAGTGGTTTAGATTTCATTGTGTCTGTAGTTCTCATGGGCTGCTAGCCCTGCTACCCTGAGGATTGGTCATGGCATGCATAGCAGAAATTATTAGTCCACATAGGTGAGTAGATTAGTGTAGGAGTCACTGGCCCTGCTGATTGAAAGTTGCAGGGATTAGGACTAAACTCATGTGCAGGCTAACATCCTTTTTTACCTTCAAATGGTGGTGGTGGGGAACACCTCAAAGTTATCAGCGTGGAAGGCAGGGTGAGAAACCGTCTTTCCCTGTACCCTGCATTCTATTCCTAGAACGTTTCTTCACTTTCGGTACCCGCCACCATTACCGGTACCACGGTAGTACCAGGGACCTGGGCAGGCCAAAATGATCTCAGCAGCATGGTAAAGCAGGGGATGGGGTGAACAGACTGCGCTTGAGGGTGGCTGGAAAAGCCCAGCAAAGCTGTGAATCTGGGGGAAGCCTGTTTCTGGGTGTGAGAACTACATTGCCCTGTAAAACTAATTTTGGAGGGCAGGGGAGGCTGGAGTTTGCCACCTCTTCCCCTCTGAAGCCAAAAGTAACAGCCCTACTTGTGTCACACACATTAGCTCTTGGGATTGCCTTCCTTGCTGCCTTTACCACTGACTTGATTTTCTCTTCTTTATGGTCCCATTACCCTTCCTCTTCTTTGTCCTTCCCTCTCCCTTCTCTCTGCTTCATTCCCTGATGCTTTTTGCCTAATTGGTCTGCTGATGATTGGCTTCTATTATTAGGTCTGTTATTATTCCCGACACATAGGGAGAGTTACTGCTTGGCTATCCCACCAGTCGCTTTCTGTGTCTTTTAAAAAGATGGATGCAATGACAACTTTCCAATGCTGCTCTTTCAGAGTAGCTATCTTAAATAATATTCCCTGCATATTTTGGTAGAAGTTCTTTCTTTACTCCTTCCAGAAATTTGAGATAGACTTTATCTGATCATGGAGATTTATTGCAAACTACATGGCAAGCCCAGAACTGGTGCAGATCTTTTCCACATGGAAACACTGATGTGTTCATAGCATGCCTGAATAAAAGCAGAGATGCTCTGCAAGTATAAAATGCCTTTTAGAAGACAGAGTAACTAAACTGAAGTTTAATTTTACAAGACTCTCTCTGCTCAGACAGCTGCCCTGATACACGAACAGAAGTCCTCAATGTGCCAGGATACAACATATTGCAGAGAAAGCATTGTAAAATTACTGCTTTTAAGGAATCTGCTGCCTTAAGAGACAAATTTATGCATGTTGACTAGAGTTACTTGCTTTATTTTTTTTTTTTATGATTGTCTTCACTGGAACTGTTGCCTAGTGCTGGCTTTATTGAGTTTAACTTGGTGGTGGCTGGAGTCCCACAGGAGAAAACTCGTAAGGTATCCTGGGGCAGATTTCTAGGGCTGTTTACTAGCTGTGCCAGAAGCCAGCTATGGTGACTTAAGGCCACCAGCCATTTTGTTAGACACTAGCACTAGATAATTACAATATGAAACTAGCAACTCACTCCGAGGGGAGCTGTGTCAGGCAGCACCTACAAACACAGCTTTTCTGAACTCAGCTCTTGTCCTAGGGACATACCCTCCATCCCCTCTGAAACCGCTGCAGTCCCTGCAAGTTGCCCTTTTCTCGTGCTGATTTTACAACACATTCAAATAGATCCCAACTCCTGCAGCCATCCTGCAGACCTGTTTTTCCATACAGCTGTCTTTGGATAGCAACCTCCTACTGACTGCAAATTTGGTTTAAATTTTGGAAGATTTTCATGAACACTTGCATCGTGGTTTTGTTTGTTTGGGGTTTTATTTCTTGTGTTTTTTTCCTTTCTGCCAACCATTAAGACTGTGTTTATAAGCAGCAGATAGACTGGCACTAGTTGTTACCTTGGTAAAGTTTATCTATTGCCAAGTAAGCATAAATGTATGAGGGATGAAGTGTTCTACAGAAAGAGTCCTTGCTGTAAGTTTGGTAGGTGCGATTTGGAACCAGCCAGAAAAGTGTCACTATTTTAACAGGGAAGACAAATGAAGAGTTTCCTGACTTCTCAACTTCCTTTGCAAGCATAACAAGTCCTGAGCGGTGCAGTCCTGGTGAGTGTAATCAGACAGAAACCTTCTGAGGCAGCATCAAGCTCAGCAGCTCCATCCTAACAGCAAGCAGCCTTGCATATATTTTGCTACTACATTGCAACAGATGCTACATTTAATTTTCCACTTCCAGCTGGTGAATTTTTAAACAAAATCTTTACTGAGCTTAAAAATAATAGTCAACTAGTTGGGAACTTGTGAACAAATAGATAACTGTCCCTCACCCTCGTATGGCCCTCACTTTTGAGACACCTTCCTTTTGGCTGTAGTTCAACTTGGTGAATCATTGTATTATTGGATGCACCAAACTTGACAAGATGCTGTGCCTGCTTGCAAAGAATTTGATTAAAAATAATAAAATAAATATAAATAGAGGAACATAAGATGAACAGTGGTGCTCTCTTGTTCTGGGCTTCTGAAGGTCTGTGTTTCTAGCATGCCCTTGGACATTACAGTAGCAGGTTTAAAAAAAAAGGAGGGTAGGGATTCTCACATAAACATTTCAAGGGGCTTTTAATAAATCCATGTATCAGAAACCTTACCATTGCAAACTATCAGGAGCTCTGGAGTCAGACATCAGCTGAAGAAGCTGGGGCAGGGGAGAAAGCCCAAGGGAGGAGAAAGAAGCTGGGCAGGCATCAGGAATTACAGTTTTGAGTTTTAGCTGAATTTCAGAATCAAATTACTTCCTCAGAATTAGTACTTGGGTTCCATTCACAGTCCTCCTACTTTCTTGGCATGTGACAATTCATTTGTCTCTCACTTTCCCTATCAGTGAGATGATAGAGAGAATACTCACAAACCCTGGTACAGGTGTTTGACAGCAAAAGGTACCTTTCCTGGCATAAGGCAGACATTACTCACAGGCAGGAAGAAGTTTGAAGAAACACAAACACTGGATCATCAGACCATAGCACGCTCCCTTGGCCAGACACTCCCAGGCAGTTGTATTTTAGTCCCAGGGCACTTGATCTGCTTTGGTTTAGATGATGTGCAGTGCTCTTCCCCCCCTAAGCTCAGCACCATGTTTACAGACACATCCTTTCTGTTGGTCACCCCTTCATGCAAGTCGGGCTGCACAGCCCACTGACTCCACACCAACTTTTACTGATCCTAACAGCTTAAGCTCACCCTTTCTAGATAGCTCAGCATAGAGGCATTTTCCTAAGACACATTATAGTTGAAAGTATGCAAGGGCTCCAAAGTGCAGTTATTTCTGGCAGAGACCCAGCAGCTAAATAATATTAACTTAACCATCGCCCCTTTTCTCCCTTTGGGCAAATCTTTTCAGGAAACCCTGAAAAGGAATTCAAAACCTAAAAGGAAACCTTTATTTTTTATTTTTTATATTTTTTCTTCTCCTTTCTTTCTTCCCTCTCCAGAATCACAGACTTTCTCTGCCTTTCCAAGCTCTTCAGACAATGCTCTTCCACTGTCCCAGCCAAGCCTCTAAGCTGGCTGACCACAAATCCTTTCTTCTGTATCCCTCGCTCCTCCCTTCCCATTTATCAGTTCCATTAGATGGGCAAAGAACCTGCCTGGTTACCTGGCTGATCCATTTTCTCAATTTGATGCCTTTCTTCTCAGACTTCACAGCCCACAGGGACCAGCTCAGCTCAACTAGTAGAAATACTGCATGTCCCAATGTATGTGCATACACACATACCACTTGTCCCCTATTCCTTGCTTTTGGGAAGTATCTTTGGGAATAGCTTAATAACTACAGTTACGTAACTAACATCCAATTCAAAAGAAACCAAAGCAGAATCATTAAGGTTGGAAGGGACCTCTGAAGATCATCTAGTCCAATGGCCACGTAAGCCAACACAATTTTTCTATATTTTGTTATTTTTATACATCTACCACTTATCATTCTTCTGCTGAGATAACGTCTACGAAACATCTTGGAGCTAGCAACTTAGTCATATCTTTACAATTCTGCTCTGTTTTGTTCTTTAAATTAAAAACTATTTCTTGGAATAGAAGTTCATAGAATTATTTGTTTGTTTGGGGAATGATATTGCAGAAGATAAAAATATACCAGTGAAGAGTAACAATTTTAGATTTGGATCTACTGAGATTTAATTGCAATGGAAGGCAAAGTGAATTAAAAGTGACCTCAAATTGATGGATGCTATTAGCAAATAATTGTAAAAAGTGAATAGTTTTTTAAAGATGCCACGTATAAAACTAACGGTAGCAAAAGTCTGCTGTTAACAGAAAACAGTACACACGAAACACGTTCTTGCTTCATCCCCAGTAGAAAAATATGGGACTTACAAAGATAATATTTTAATAGAATACAGCCACAGGCCAGAAGAAGGGAAGAAGAGTGTTTAATAAATGTGAGAAAGCTGGCTTCAGATTGACAGGGCTGGTTTAAAGAAACTAATCGAGTCTATCAATCACGGAGCAAACAGTTTTTAACTCTGTAGATGACAAGAACCTAGAGTTCAGAAAGTTCAGCAGGAAGGCAGTAGATACTGATTTTCATCAGCAAAGATACTGCAAAGATCCCAAAGCCAGAACTGATGTTCAAAAAGCCATGGGGGGGGGAAGGTGAGAAAAAAATGCAGTAAAAAGCAGCAGTTTGTTGAGAACAATCTGTTTAAATAGTCAAACATCCTCCTTGACTGGAAGGTTAACCCACTTAAACACAGGGGGTACAGAGATACAAACAGAAGGGTTTTAGAATTTTGACAAATTTCTTACATTCAGATCTCAAGAAATTCAAGAGAGTGTATTCTAAGTATGGTAACTATTAGGTAGGCATAAAACAAGTTGAAAACTGACACTAAAAGTCTATAAAATAACTGGAATATAATATAAATTTGTTAAAAGCAAAACAACCTGCATGACCCCAACTAGCTCTGGATTGCAAATACAGGCAGAAACAAGTATTGTAAATTGAAAGTGTGGCTGGGAATTGCATTTTAGTTGTGACAGATGCACAAAGATCTGCATACAGTATTTGGCCACTGTATGGAAGTTACGCAGCCAGGCAGGAATACAGCAAGGTGATGTGCATAAATACCATAAACTGATGGGCCAGCAGCATGACTCTAGTGGAAGGGTGAGAGGTACAGTCCTCACCCTGGCATATATTGACGGAACTGGTATAAGCAAGAGAACAGGCTCGTTTTATGCACCCAGGGAAGAAAGGCAATACACATCAACATGAAGAAAGACTTTTAGTATGTAAACATTATTAGATATGTTGGTTAACTGTTCTAGTTAATGAAAACTCAAGCGCAGAGGTAGTATTTCATATGCACACAACTTACAGAAGAGATGATGGATGCAAAGGAAAGCTTTTCAAGCAATAACATGCTGATTTACTGTAAAATACTATGATGACACATTGTAGAACCTTCAAGATTCCAAGAAAATGTGTGTTTGTGAATCAGGTGTCCTTTAAAGTATGGGTGTAACTGATGGATGGATGGGAAAATACAGAATGGGTGGACTGGTCTCCAGCCAGTCCCTGTGTTTCTAGTTCTATGAGGTATTTTTGTTGGGGATTCTTTAGACAGAAAAGGCTTTTTTTCTTCACAAGTGATTACCCCTCCTGCTCTGTACTTGTTATTATATCAGTTATTAGTGTTACTTTTATCAAAAGTGTTATAGAAAAATGTTGAAAGTATGTACAGTGGAAAAAAACAAGCGACCAAAGACCTCCCCCTCAACTTGCCTTTGTCTGGTGCATGCTCACATGTCTCAATGTGAAGCCCTAAGGAAGGCAGGAGCAGCCAAACAGGATGCCTGCCTAGCAAGCACTTTGCTTGCTGCAGGTGGCTGCATGCCACAAGAATGTGGAGTACACTGGCCAATCCAGACTGCCAGAGTGTCTTGAGCACTTCAAACTCAACCACAGCACAAGAGATGCATCTCTTTCTTTACAGGCTGTTAGTCTGAATTAGTCTGCTGCACTAAGCAAGAATAATTTTGGCAGCAGTAAAATTGATGTACACTATTTAATCAGAATTTACAAAATAAGTATGTTATGGTAGTACTTTCTCAACTACTTTGTCATAAAACCCAGAAATTGCTCAGTAATGTAAAAATATCAGTATTCGGGCAAAGCTAGGCCTCATTACAGCATTAAAGAATATTCTTTCTAATTGCAGCAGACAGTACTCTTCCAAAAATGTACCATAAATTGCAACAACAACACTGCCTGCTGCTGCAGTCTGATCGCATGTGGACAAGAAATACAGGTAGCATTCCCCTTAGTATAGCTACAGTTTTAGTGTTAAAAAACAGTAACAGAATAAACTATTAAAATACAAAGTTAAACCTAACAGCTAGGGCGCTTGATGACTTTGTAAAAGTCACTGGAATAATGCCAGTGTTTGGCTCACCCTTGAAGAAAAGGATAAGCCAGGAAACAGTATTAAAGCTTTTTGATGCTCCAGAGAGATTAATTATTCAGCTATGACAAACAGAATTCAGGAGGGCACTGCTCAAGTCTTACTCCGACTTGTTATTCTTGTAACAGTTTCATGACTGCATCTTCAGGGTGAAGATGTTCTGTTGCTCCCAACTCACTCAACTTAACTATGCCACTATTGAAGTCTAATTTAAAAAACAAATACTAAAGACAATCAAATTCCTATTCTGGGTCAACACCATGCCGACACAAAGCCAGGAATACACAGTAGCACTGTGCTCTACTACTTATTTGCAGTCAGGAGGGCTCCATCAGCCATGAGCTAGACTGACCTGAATAATGAAAGCTTACAACATATGCGTAGCCTTTGCCGGTCTGCAGTCACTAGCACTATTATACCCTTCAGTTGGGATGCCCGCTTCATGGAAGACACATGGATGCTTTCTCCTTTCTCAGCTGGCCAGTTGAGTGTATAAGCTGATGAAAAGCTATGAGGATGTGTCTCACACTGCACCACCCTGTTAAAAAGCAACGTGACGATATCAAAGGAAAAAATAAAAAAATAAAATAGTCTGGTGGATATACATAAATATTTATTTACCAGTTTTAACTTCATTTTACTAGAAGTCTTTTAACAGTTTCTCTTTCGTGCCAAAATGCTGCATCTCTGACACAGTTGCTACTGTCATAGCTTCCCTGCACTGGGAATGCACAGCTTACACTTACATTCCAAAACAATCCCTTCAAGGTACTGAGCCTTCAGCTTTAGTGCATATGGAGCTATTTAAGGATTGGTAAAAAGACCCCCCCTTCCCCCTCCCAAATCAAGAGACTGTTACAAAGAGATTTCATTACCAAAAAGTGAATATACAAATGCTAAAAAAATGCTGGCTTGAAAAGGTGATTTCAGAATTTACTGTACATATTGTAACAATTTATTATAGAAGCTGCTTCTACATGCAAGCAGATCTTACATTTGGTGTAAAACATTTATACACATTCTTTACAATTTGTACATATTTAAATGGCTGTATCAAACAACACTAACGCTATGGAATTTTGGAAGCGAACAACTAAAACTGGGAGGAGAAAAAGACAAGGTTTATAAAATGTGAACAAAACCAGAGACACTGAAAAGCATCTAGACTTAGGCTTAGCCTGGTTTGGTTTGGTTTGAGGTTTTTCAGGCAGGCCCAGATTTTCCTTCTAGCACACAAAAGTAACACCAATGTTACTTACACAGTAAGGCACCTATTCAACCAGCAGACTGCACCCGTCCCTTAGAATGGCTTATTGGTAAAATGCCTTGGTTTGGTTTTTTCTTTTGCTGAAATGTTCGTTTTCCAGGCACATCTTAGCAAAAACTGCTTTTTGGCTTTTGTGCTTGCTTATGGCATGAAATGAATTGCTGCAGTCAGTGCCCACTGTGCACAGGGCTGGTGGTGGCTTTCTGCTTCGAAAACCCTATGCCTCAAATGATGCTTCAGTCATATGAAAGGGGTCACTGGCCCACTTGATAGCAGATGGTGATCAAAGCACAGAGTTTGTGAGATAACTAATGATGTTATTCAGTACTTTTGTCACCTTTTAGTTTGCATTAGAAGGTAACAAAAAAGTTAACCCAAGCCAACAGCACACCATACTACCACATGAAGACCTGAGCTTAGTTGGAATTTGGGGACATCTAGTAGTTTGGGTTAGATGTGGCAGTGTCCCCTCTGCCAAAGGGCTTTAAACTCTGAGGGGTAAAAGGGAAGCTGTCCCTGTACAGCACTGAGGAACACCAGTGCCTTATAGCATAATATCGGGGAGTGTCAAAGTGCTGGTACGGAAAACTGGTTTTGCACCTTCCTGAATGGCTCATTTCTTGTTTGTACTTTGTCTTCTTACACAGTGCATAGCAAGAAAGAAAAGAGCCTGACATAAGCTCTGAGGTGTTGTGCCACAAGTACAAGGTTTAGTTAGAAGGAAAAAAAAAAAGAGAAAAGGAAGAATGAGAGATATTTACCAGAAGTCATAATAGGAGCAGTATGCCATGGCTGCATATGGGAAGCAAAACCTAGAACAAAGTGTTCATTCAGGAGATTATCATGAACACGTACCAGAAACATACACAAATATAATTCCTCCTGGCTACTGAACTGCTAGAGAGCTGAACTGCATATAATGAGTATTAATTCTCTCGAGCTTGTCTGCTTTCCCACTTAAAAGATACAAATTTGTAAATCTGATGTTGATTAAGAGTTTTTGGAAGAACATCTGATAGATGCAAGTCTGCATGAAGTCCGTAGCAACATACCAGTTAGATAATTTAGAGTCCCAAAACTGACAGCATTATCTGGCTGTTTTTATTTAAATAATTATACAAATGGGAGACCATTCAAGGTAGGAAAACCTTATCTTATGATTTCAGCTGATAAAGTGAAATTTTAAAGAATTCTTTTTTTTTTTTTTTTCTACAACTGATTGTTGTCATTGGGGTTTTTTGGTGGGTTTGGTGGGTTAGCAAAGGCTAACAAGTTTTTATTAGCATTGCCCCAGAATCAGAAAAGCACTTCGGAGTTGCTCTTTATTGTTGACTACTTCTTATTCTCTACATCATAGGAAAGCGGCTGAGTGCCTGCCTCAGCTTCTGTGCAATCTGAAACAAAGAAACAGAACATATTTAATATGTAGTCACTTCATGCAGAAATACAATTACAGGTTAAGAAATTAAATTAATTGTTCCCTCATTTTCTTTAAAACTGCAGGGTTCACCACAGATTTTGTAGATTATATAATGGACTCTCAAAGCATTCCACTATAAAGACTTTTCTTCTCATGTATACACTTTCTGCCTTGTTGGAGAAGGTATTGTAGGCAGGGCTGTCCTCTTGCCTATCAGGTTATCTAGCACTGCATTACGCAGGAAGACTACAGGCACAAAGCCGTATTTTTCATGAAATCAATTTCCCTACTTAAACAAAGCCACACATCAGAACAGGGTTCCTGTGCTCTCATGGTAGCCAGCTGCATCCCACATGGGCACATGGATTTTGTCCCTGTACCGGGGGAGAGAGGATTAGTATGAGACTGGTGAGGCTGCAACCAGAAGAATTGGGATGGACTGGACAAGAGACTACAAGATACCTCTGAAGCCCCACTGGCACCTTTTACTGCTGTTGAGGGGCAACCAGTTGCTTATATTACTCCTTTAAGATAGAAGCCAGGCTCCAGCACGCTCAAGCTCATGTGTTTTACCAGCATATCACATTAGAAAATTTGTTGTTTTTCTTTTAAAAAAAGAAACACATGCACAAGAACAAATTTAAATGAGATCCAAGGTTGTAGGTTAAGTGGTCAGCATAAACATACTCAGTAAATCGCTTAAAGCACTCCAATCCTGTCTCTCCCCAGCTTGTATAGATCAGGCTTTAACCCACAGAAGCTTCCCTTCATCCCCCATTCCTATGCGAGGGAAGTTTCATTCAAATGATTTCTTGATGCATTCAGTGCAGCAGGTCTTACTGCGTATCTAGTTCTAGCATTGAAAAAAATAAAAGTAAAAACCAAGCTGTCAACAATGTTTCTCTACACTGTTTTTTAGGTCTAATATGGCAATCACATACATAGGATAGTATCTGTAGGAAAGTGTTATTTTAACTGATTTTTTTTTTTTTACATGTACAGTTCTTGGAAACATCTGCTCTCTGATAGAGGCTCATATAAAAAGATGAAGTACTGTGAGTATTTCTTATAGAAGTGGCAGCATGGTACATGCCAGGAAAATGGCACTGGAATACTACCCCTTACCGTTTCATAGAACTGTGCCTGCTGCTCCAGATACAGACGAATGACACTGTTGTAGTCATAAATCCGGTTACTGTGGAAGTGATTCATCTCAGCTGCAAGTAGACCCAGGAGGCAAATTATTTAAGAGAAGCATTTGTAATTAGGAACAGTTTCACTCAGTTCAGGTTAGTTACTGTGCACAAAGCTCAATGTTCAGCCCTGTCACCATAGTTACTGTTCTCATGCTTCCACAACCTGTTTTGCCTGCAGCACTCAGGTTACGATGGAACTGCTTGTAAAATTGGTAGGGTGTCTATTACTCAATGATAAAATATGGATGCCTCCTGGATAAAGCCAGGTTCTTGTTACAATACTGAGGTGTACAAAGATTTGATGAAAAATACATGGAGGGCTTTATCCTACTGAGGTAACTGCTCTTTCCTGAAGTGTTTCCAAGAGATTTTGGCTAGGACATTCAGATTTCCAAGGATATAGATATCAAGCTGTAGGCCACATCTGTAAATATTTAGCTCAAAAAAAAAGATACAGCAGTAGTGTTTGACCCATTCTGGACTGAGGCTGTTTCAAGCATTACTGAATCTGTAACAC
>JANHGB010031901.1:0-16088 GCA_026283785.1 Coracopsis vasa | reverse complement strand
GTATTAATAGCAAGTGCTTCCACCCCTAGATAGTCAGAACTCCCACTTTGGTTGGCGAGAGGTAGGATAAGAACATGGTCCTCTTTTCTGAAATGCCCCGTTATTCCCAGCTCTCACTTACCATGTATCCCGGTGCACACATACACTTCCCCGTGATGCTGTCACAGTCTGCCCCGTTCTGGCAGGGGCAGGTCAGCTGGCAGCCTTCACCGTAGTACCCAAGGGGACAGGTTTCATTGCAGTAGAGTCCAGCCCAGCCAGCTTTGCAGCTACATTCTCCAGACAATGGATGGCAACTAGTGGAGAGAGATACCAATGAGATGAGGACTGAAAGAAAAATACAGTCCATAACCAACAGTAGGGCTGGAAGAGACCTTAAAGCTCATCCAGTTTCTATCCCCTGTCATGGGCAGGGACACCTTCCACTAGAGCAGGTTGCTCCAAGCCCCTGGGTCCAACCCGGCCTTGAACACTGCCAGGGATGGGGCAGCCACAGCTTCTCTGGGCACCCTGTGCCAGTAGTGAAGGATTTCTTCCAAAGATCTAATCTAATTCTATTCTAGTCTAATTCGTGTTTTAAAGTGAGTGTAGCCTCAGCAGAACTTTTCAGCAGGGAGTGGTAGAAAGGAAAGTGCTTTGGAAGGGAAAAATCTCCTTGGGAAAAGAGTTTTGCAGGGAATATTTAGCCATAGTGAACAGAACTGATCACTACCTGAAGCCTTGGGATTAATTGGGGCAGGAGTCAATAGGAGCCCTGGGACTAAATCTCAGCTGTGCAGGGGAATGAGTCAAGTTCCATTCTGCTGAATAATGAGCATTGCAGCCCAACATTAATCTTCTGGCTTTCATTTCTATTCAGACAATTCCACACTGCTGTGAGAGCACATAGAGAGAAAAGTAGAAAAGAGAATCAAGCCCAAAAAACTGGACAATGCCTGGTCCTCCTGTATCTGCTGGGCGGCAGACTTGATTTACCCCTTTGTTCCTCCTGCTATGAAACAGTTTATTCACCAATTTCTCTTCTACAAACAGAAAGAGCTTATCCCAGGTTTTCTTAAAGCAGTAACTTCCCATAGCAGGAGCCACACTGATGCTGTGCCAGGGGCAAAGGAAGAAGAAGGCTGGAGACGTGATAAGTCTCAGTTTGGTGAGGTTTCCAGCGGATGAGAGGGGAGAGTACAAAGAGATGTCCAGTTTGGGGAGATGAGGTGGTCAAAAGAGAGAGAATGGAATTGAGAGGGAATGAAATCTTTGGAAAAGGACCTCACACTGTGTAAGGCTTCACCTGAGAGCTCAGCATGATCTGGGCACCTCTGCAGCACGACACTGTCCCATAATAGCACTGCCTAGCCCTCAGTGAGAAAGATGAGGAGTACTATGCTACAAATCAGGTTTTCTTTATTATTCTCAGACCAAGAACAATAAAGAAAGGATAGGGTTCTACAGGGTGGCACTTCTCTATGGACCTGTCTCCTGCTTTCTTGCCTCATAGAAACTATTTATTTTCCTTTATGATTATTTATTGCTCTGGTTTAATACTGCAGACATGACTGAATGGGTTCCTTTACACCTATAAAATTAATATTGTATATGTTAATTCTCAAGGTAACCTCATAAAACGTAATTTCCAAGTATGTGCCTGGCAATTACTGGTAGGAGAGGTTAGTCATACACTGTTGTGACTAAGAATGATCAGATTTTGTGAGTGTCATATGTTTCATCATAAATAGTGTTTTAGTGACTAATTAAAACAATTCATCAGCTTAACAAACTACCATCCATGAAATTCTTCTGACAAAGCAGTCCCTGGAATTATGGTTGCTCACAAAGCACCTCTTAACATTCAGATGAAAATAATAGAAGCTCGTTCTTTCCCCCCTCTGTGTCTATTAATCATTACCTAATAGGAGCAGAAAGCTAAACATTAAAGAAATATTCTAAAGTGGATTTCTTGGTTCTCTGTTTTCACTACTGCTGCTCACATCATACACATCCATGAGAACTGCATCTGTTGGCTAAATTCAGTCTTTCAAAGGTAATACATGATCATGGCAGCTTGAATCAGCCTGTGACAATTCAATTGAAAATACTATGCTCAGGAAGAATTTTGACTCCAAGGTTGTCTCCTTTTCGCATGCATGCAAGCTCACATGCACTAAAATGAGAAGCAAGAAACAAACAGGTTTTGTGGAAGAGTCTGCAGGAGACAGGGGGCTTGGACTCCAAATCAAAGTCCAGTAGAAGCTTGACACCATATTCTGCCCTGCTAAAGCCTTGTCCACTCTTTCACGAGGCTATGAGCTAGGAAAAGCCCAGTGCAGATGTTTGGGTCCCTGCATCCATATACTCTTCCCACTGCAGCAAGACCAATTTTGTTATCAGCCTGAGCATATCAGAGTTCTGGTTTTCTCCTAGGCCAAGCACTTGCAGTCTTTTAGTGCTTTGAAATATTTACCTTTTGCTGCCTTACAGGGTGCTGCCATTGTAGGATTAGGAAAAAGCCTCCCCATTAAACTCCAGAGTTATGGTACCCATAACAATAGTTCTGGAGAGGTAGCAGCAGTTGGTGAATAGACTGTACAGCAAGGGAAGGGAAACTTCTCCTTGACAATAGCAGGATAAATCTTTCCAAAGCATTTGTCAAGCCACACAGTAACACACACTATAGTACTATGGTAGCCTAACAAGCAAAAGGATCTCAACATAACTAGGTCTGAAATGAAGTTGCAGGCTGTGTCCAGCCAGGAGACAAAGGAGTCTTTCTCATATACAAAGAACACAATGCCCTGAATCAAAACCACTTGTTTGACACTGAAGGTGGCTGAGATTTAGATATCTAACCAGCTGTTCTTGTCTGAACCCTGTCAGTGAATCCCATCCATGTACCTTACTCTTTCTGCCTACATTTTTCCCATTTTTAAAATGATGATCCAACCATCTATGCATCCAGACTGCCCAGTGAACTAAAAGCTAGTTGCATTGAGGCATTAATAGCAAAGGTGTTAGGGCAAACAATATGAAACACAGCTAGAAATGTGAATTATTTGTATAATTCCTTCCTTCCTGCTCTGGATACCTTTCTAGGTCTCATGAGTCCATGGAACACTTTGGCAGCACAGGTTACAGCATATGTAAGGCACTTCTCCATGCCACTAACAAACTGGAATCAAGAAACACGCACTGCTCCTCCACAGAAGGATCACTGAATGCATGGATAAGAGGCCAACCTCCCTCTGACAGATCCCAGAAAGCAAACCCACTCTTGAAAGACTTTGGCAGTGTTATACATTAGTATTGTGCATTGAATCTTAACAACTTCTATTTCTTCAAATCTCTTGCATAACAGGAAGGAATCGTGTCGAAACCCTAGAGTGAATGCAAGCAGCCAAGTGCTCCTCTGGCTCTAGGCCAGGTAGAGGTAGAAAAGAAGCTGTCCACCACGCACGACATGGCAGGAGAAGGAGATTATTCCATGACTCTTGCTGCAGTTTGGGAGCTAGAATATGGTCCCTGGGTTTTGACCCACATTTACAGCCATAAAAGAACCCTTTTTTTTAACTCACTAGCTGAACTGAAAACCAGAAAGTATTTTTTTGACCTTTAAATTTTGTAAGCATCTAATTTTGAGGAAATCTGAGGAAACTGGGTAACTTTCTTCAGGCAAATTGGGAGAAGAAATCCTTTCGACAGCACAGTCTGTTCCAATTGCTGAATTTGTTCTCCACACATCTTTCAGCCAAAACAACTTCTTCCCAGTGAATTTCCTGACTTGCTGTTTATACACTAGCACTAGTCATCTCATCTTAATTAACAACAGCCCTAAACCTTATTTAACAGTATTTTCTGTCTTTTGGTGTCCGTACTAAGTCAGCTTCATCCAAGCACACTGTTGACTTGAGTCAAGGCAAAACCTCATGTAAGGTACAAGGGGTTTGGACCTTCAGACTTCTCAGTGTTGAGGCAATAATTGGATACATCTCTGGAGATGGAGATTCCATCCATTTCATTTCATTGTCACAGTGTCTTCCTTCCCTTCTCATGTCTCTGACCTGGGAAGGACATTACTAAAGGCATATGGCTCTGCAAGCTGGCTCCTCACCAGTGCTCAGGACTATTCCAGCTATCCACTTCTCTCACTGCTTTTCAGAAGAGCAAGCCAGGGTTATGCCTTTCTGACTATTGTAGACTGGGCTTTTTGCATAGGGGAATTTTCATAGCTGTACCCTTCCTTATGGAAGGACAGGCCAGGTCACCAACACATTCTAAACTACCTAACTCTGGGGTTGTTCAGAGGTTCCGTACAAAGTGCCTTTCAGCGTGTTATGATGCAGAAATTATTGGATGATGCTTTTCAGCCATTACTATGCAGGAGGTTAGACTAGATGATCACACTGATCTCTTCAGACATTAAAATAGATCTATGAAAATAGAAAAGCTGATTGTGTATTTCTTAATGTTCCTGCCCAACCTGCTCCTCAAAGCCCTCAAAACTTTCTATTCCAGCTCTCCAATAACTAAATCAAATGAATCAAAACCACTGACAGAAATAAGCAAGCTTCCATCACCTTCTTTCAGTGTTTATATATAATTATCCTGCACACCGAGGTATCGCTACAAGTAGCCAACAGTTTAAACTGCTTCTAGGGAAAATAGATGGCTGTCAGTAAATGAATCACTTTGGAAGACCAATTCCAGTCATGATAAAGATTCAGCGGAAGAATGGGAGGAGATGGGTGGGAAGTGCACTGTATGGGACTGGTTAAACAATCAGTGGAAAGATTAGTACAGAATATGGAGTGTCTCTGGAAAAGGTAATTTTCCATCAGCTCTGACACTCCTTGGCTCAGGAATTGACTGCACTCTAAGGAGCTCATTGAAAAGTGGAAAGCTGAAATACCATGGATGAATGAAAGAACATTTACTGATCTACAGCTGGCTGGTACCTCTTTGTTCCATAACAGCAGTGATAAGATGCAGGGAAAAGGGAGATTTTATCAATGGAGAGACTAGACTCATTTATTAAGGAAATAGAGATACCATCTGAGCAGAGGAGGCTGCCAGCGAAGCTGATGGAGCAGTGATGGGAGGGAAGGCATTAAAATGTACCTGTCAGGCACATGGTGTGTGAGAATGACCATGTGCCCAGAAAAGAGCTGTAAGAGGATTCAGTCCAAGTTGAGACCTCATCCTTCTCCACAGCTGGATCGTGCCAGTCCGTTCTTTCAGGAAGGATCTTCTGGCAAAGCCCCAGAGCACCTCTTTGAGTAACCCAGGATGAATTCTTGCACCCTCAAAACCAAAGTTTTTCCCCAGTAAAAAGACTTCTACTGAATTGAACCCTTAGCTGAGAAAGGGCAGCCAAGCTCAGCCCTGTCTGTGACCTGCAGTCCTTCCACTCTATGTACAGCTTTATGGGAAAACAAGCACACAAGCAGCTTTCTGCAGGCCAGGAGCTGGGGTGAGGACACACCATGTTAGCTACTGTTCAAGAGTGCATTTTCACCCTCCAGGTCACATGAAGAAGAGCTTTCATAGAGGAGCAGTTTAGCTTGTATTTACCACAGGTGTTAGCCTTGCATGCTGGTGGGTGCTGCAGAGTGGTGTGACATGCAGGAATTCACACCTTAGCTCAGTGCAGTAATTCCTGACACCCCTATCCTTGGTAGAACACAACATTAGCTCTCTGTGTATAATGCTCTGCTCATGCCTTATGGGATATTACTTTTTTTGGCCATGATTTCATGATACACAAAATAATCAGGAGTGATAGAAGCCTGTGGTACAGAGCTCCTCTGAGGTGTCAAACCCTGGTTCCTTGCAGGCAAACCCAGCAGAGCTGCAGCTCTCCGTAGAGGACTCGTATCATCAGAATTACAAGGCTTTTAAATAATCCATTGTGAGCTTTGACTTTGAGTTAAGTAAAGCCTCACCGCTCACAGTTGAACTTGAATTCACAAGAAAGGTCACCTGTTTATTTCCAAGACTGAGACAAATGGAGTCTATCTCAAGCACACAAACAGATTTGCCTGCAGTGGAGGGGGTGTGTGAGTGTGTGTGTGCATGCACACAAATTAGGGGGGATTGCTTGCATGCATAATTGAGGAGAGTGTTTATATTTTCACAGGCTGTAAGACTGCAAGGTAGGTTTGTCATCATCAGCAAGGCAGTCAGGTCCCTACCTGTCTGGTTGAAAACTGAAGAATGTCCGTATCAAGGGCAGATTTGCTTGGGCATCAGTTATCCCCACCTCCCTCTGAAGCCTACATCATCCTGACTTGGCTATGAATGCTTAACATTAATGGACAGAAAAAGGAGGAAATCAAGTGGGAGCGGAGGGGCTCAGCATCTTGCAGGCATGGCAAGGAAATGTGGGCACTCCAGTCCAGTGGAATAGCTCAGGCCAGGGTGGTTTTGCTGTCCACACTCCCTTTACTGGAAGTGAGGAATTTCCAGATAGCAATTGTAGCAGTCAGTAAACAAGGCAAGAAGTTACAAAAGGTAAATAGGGTAATAAAGAAGATAATAAGGGAGAGTCTTAAATTCTTCCTTTTTTTCAGGGTTTGAAAAACTTATTCAAGCCTACAGTGGGAAAGTAAATTCAACCTATCTCGTGTTAAGTGCTCAAGTCTGCTTGTGGCTCTAGCTCTTTAGTAAGAACCTCAAGAATCAGGTCCTAAAAAAAGCAAAAGGGAATAAAACATCAAACCCCTACCTTTTAAGTGGGGTTTATTCCATTTTAAGTATATTTCCCTGATCTTTATTTTCCTGAATATTTCACATGTACACTTATTGAATGAAGAGCAAAAATGGGCACACATGAGAAGTCTACTTTGACAATGTCAATGTCGTTACAGTTCCGTAGGCTGACTTGAGGATATTGATTTCAGTCTATTTATACATCTGCCTCAAGTGTTTTCAACAAGGTAATTTGCCACGAGACATAAACTGAAGCAAATTAGGTTTCATTTTGAAAGTCCCCTTGCTGTCTATGGATCTAACAGGAAAGCCCATGTCATAAAAAGAGACAAAGTGATGGATTTGAGTAAATATATCCCTATTTTTAAACTTCAGTGGGTCATTTGACATACATATGGGCATCATATGACAATTCTTATGCCCAGAAAACTACAGCTACAGTATAAGGCCATATGCCAGGTTGTTTCAGACTGTAGAACTGTTCTGATGGTTAACAGATACATGCTTAGTAGCTGGCTGGACTGAGGCTCATGGTTCCAAACCTAAGGTCATTTAAATCAAAGGTTGCAAGCCAGATGAGCTTTCTGTGCTCCTAATTAAAACTAGAGCAGAAAAGGGAGTAGGTGTAGTCAATTAAATGTTTTCCCAATGCTTTGATTTGACCAGTCCCTGCACTACTGTATGATCCAATGTACGTACCTGAGAGTGTTGGTGATATTGCAAGGACATCTCTTGTTGCATTTGAGGCCATAAAACCCTTCTGGACACATTCTTTCTTGGCAATAAATTCCTTTAAATCCAGGATCACATATGCATGCTCCATTTACATGGTAACACTTTGCACCATTTTGGCAGTCACATCTTTGTGTGCACTGAAAGCCGTATGTCCCAATAGGACACTCTTCTTGACACCTGCAATGAAATATGTGAGACAGGATACAATCAAATGCTGTAGCCCAGTCTGCTTCTGTCTTTTATGCAGGGACGTTGTTGTTGATGAATGAAGTACAAAATTATTGCTCATTTATTTAATATACTGTGGATGATGGTATCAGTGGAGTGCTGCGATATCTTGGGCACACAAAGTGCTGTTAACTGAAAGTGCATTAATCTCTTTCCAATTATATCCTGCAAAATTTGCATTAGTTAATATTACCTTAGTTAACAAAGTGCATTCTTGTTTCCTGGACCTTGACAATCCCATTCATCAACCATAAGAAATTGATAGGGAATAAGATACTTTATAAAAACCCCCTCATCTCTTTGCTTTCTCCTTATTACAGAAGGATCATGCACCTTCTTTAAAAGCATATGGTCCTCTTAGTGGTAATGAGGATTGAAAGGGAATGTGGTCTGTTAAGTAATACTGAGTAAAGTGCTCTCCAGCAATGTGTAGTTTCACTTTCCCTCCATGCTGTCACTGCACCAGATTTATACCAACTAGGAGGAAATAGACTCCTTTGTCTTTTTTGTGTGTGTTCTGAGTAACTAAAGCTCAAATTTGCTTTTCATCTCCTACTCCAGGGATGCTCAGTAGTATAAAATCCCAAGACAAATCACTTTCACGCTCCTTAGTGTAGTATGTTCTCCAAAATTGCCCACATTTTTAATATTTGAACCCACAAACACTATACACAGATTGCTTTAAATTGCACCTTCCACGCACTGGTTAAAATATGTCCCTACTGGATACATGATGAAATCTGCCAAAAAGTCTCTTTCATTGTCCTACACAACCAGTTTCAGCCTTCCTAATATTTCCTCCTTTGAAAAGCTCAGCTGAGGTCCCACAGAAAGCAGCTGATTCTGTGCTTGACACAATTCAGTGGTTTCAAGATTCTGCAATGAGTCAGTCCTACAGTTTACATGATCCACCGTGAAATACAGACAGACCTTTTCAGTTAATAACAAACAGAAGAAGAAGCCAGAAAAGTGCAATTCCCTTATCGCATGGATGCCAGATATTGGAAATTGCCTATCAGCATTAATTTAATCCTGAGCATTGATTAAAGTGTATACTGTAAACTCAGTGGATAGAGGCAATTGTTAAATGTCTTTCTGCAGGTCATTTCACAGCTGGCAGGTGAGAGTTAATATAATGATCAGTAATAAAAGATTAATGTGTGGTGCAAGCCAGGCAAAACTGCAATGAACACAGTCAGTATATAAGAAGAGCATGACTTTTGCAGCTTCAGATGATCACAGTTTGCTAAAAATAAATGAACAAAACAAAAGGCCTAGCTAGTGATTTAATTGCCGCAAGCATTCACACGGCTACTAGTTACACAATCCAAGTTCAGGAGTTCAGATTGGACCCAAAGAGAGAGAAGCCTGTGAGAAACAGGAAAGAGCCCAAGGAATCACCAGTGGCGCTGGCTGCTCTCCCTGCTGCTCTCAGAGAAGTTCAGCAGCAAAGGAAGTAACCTGTAAAGAATGGGTAACATTAGGACTGAAACACTCAGAGCAAATGAAATGCAATGAAGATCATATTAAGATGCCTTATGCCTCTGCTGCTGTATACAGCTCTACTAGTTAGCAGGAGAGCACTGTACTCAGCCAGATGAATACTCAGTCAATAGTGCACTGTATCATTCTATATTTATAGAAGATGAAGCATTACCTAGCAGGGAGAAAAGCATCTGGAAATGAAATATTGACGACCTAATCTATTTACATAATTAGCCTTTTTCTACTAACAATTTAACCAACTTACTTATTTGGAGATCAAGCAGCTACCGCTAATGAATTTTATACAAAGAATACTAATAATGACTCCTCTGGAACATCAGAATAATCACAGCAGGAATTAGCTTTCTACTTAAACATCTTTCCTTTGCAACATATCAATCTAATGTGTCCATAGCACCATTAACAGCCAGATACATTGTTCAATTAAATTACAAAATGAGCTGCTAAGCCCTAGTTATGTTTCTTGTTTAATTTACATTGCTTTCTGCCTATCTGGGGACATTTGTATTATAATATCCACTGAACTTTAATATGTACTATAATTATTTGGGTTGGGATAGGATAATACGGCTGTCACCTGTAGAATTAATGAAAGCAATTTCAGAAAATATTAAACATAAGGCAGGCTGTTTAACAGATGAACTCACCCCACACACCTACATTCTTTCCAGATAGTTTTTTCTTCACAGAATAATGCTGTAAAAAGTATTTTAGGCTTCTCTGTTTGTTTATTTTGAAACCACGCTACATTTATGTAGCACACACAAATACTAAAAGCCATCCAAACCACACTAACCTGCAGATTGCCATCCTGTAGAGAAAAGATGCAGGTGCAAACACAACAACAAGAGAATTAGTCTGCTCACAGAGTTATAACAAATGTGGTATTTGTTCTGGGAGCTTTAGTTTTAACAGCAATATAGAAAACAAAGTTCAAACAGTATGTTCGCTTCTCCTGTCAGCTGCTGAGCTCTCAGACACCCCATCCTCAGCTTCTAACTGCGCTTCTGCTATTATTCCTTTCCAGTTTGCAAAACATACATTTATGTGACACAGGCAGTCATTTCAGCAGAGCACAAAGCTTCCTCGAGTTATTAATAGTGCTTGCTGATTTCCTAGATACTCAGTGCAGAGCTCCTTCCTGGAAAACAGGTAGGGAACAAAGGTGGCAATGACACTTACACGGACCTTTATGACCATTTCATCCCCACAGATATTTATCTAAACATATGTTCTTCTGTACAAGACAATGCACTGTAGCATATTTAGGACTTACTGACTTAGTAGCTAAAGTGTATTTACATTTTTATTCTGGTTATTCACAATATTTGTTATTCTGAAGAAAATCTTTTCAGTGCCTTGTATAATTAATAGGGAACACTACCTTGTTGTGCAGCAGCATTCTCCTGCTATACTTGCAATTACACTGTAACACTACAACACTTGCATGAGATCCAGAGCGTAAAATAGACTTTAAGCTACAACAGTGCTGACTACTCTGTCTCATTGTCCATGCTGTATGAACACCTAACTAGGGAAAGCAATTTAAGCTTTTAAAGACCTTGTGCCCACTGCTGTCCTCACTGAAATCAAAGGGCAATGTGCCTTCAGCAAGCTGTAGTTAACAGCAAGGTAAGGGTTTGTGTGCCTGTGGAGAACAAACCATCACAGGCAACATGCTGTCCCAGCCCAAGTGAGAGGCCAAACTCCAACTGAACATAATGAGCCTAAGGTTTCACTTCCCTACTTGAAGGCTGATTAAAGACTGATATATAAATATGTTTTAACCTTCTGAGTACCCATTTGAAAGGTGGGAATTTCTAGGCTAATGCAGCTTCTCCCTGCTGCTAGAAAAGCTTTCCAAACTGACAGTTCACTGAGCTTTTTTCTGTTCTCATTTATCCCTGCACCCTCCTGCATTTCTGCTCTTCAGCCTCTCCTTTCAGTGTCTACATTTTACTTCCCTGCCCCAGGAAGGGGTAGGTGAGCTTTCTGCTTGCCACCTCCTTTCCTCATTCCCAACATGAGTTATACTGGCAGTTGAGCAAAGAAGCTGTTTCAGCACTGGGCTGCTGCTGGGAGCTCCCGACAGCTCTCACAGGGTTGATTCACCTACAGCCAGAAATCAATCTAGGTTTGCAATAATCAAATGAGGAGACCTAGAGATAGAGCGCCTGTGTCAGCTTCCTGAGCATGGCCAGCGCTTGGGAATGACATGGGGACAACTTGGGATTGACATGCGGTCACCAGTGTAAGTGTCTAGGCTGCATAGTTGCTTCTTTTAGTGCAATTGTCTCCAAAAGGAGAGAAAGAGAGAGCTTTTGTTAGCAACAATAATTATATAGTACCCAGTGGCTGAAATCACTGTCTCCAGATGGAGGATGGGTGAAGAGAGACACACTGATGTCTTCTCCACTAAATTAGTTTAAATAATTCATATTTCCACCATAGACAACCACATGCAAATCCTGATGTCACCTCAAGAGCCACCTCCAACTACCGCTGTCGATAAATGGAATTGAGGAACTTCCACGTTTAATGGGGAAGAGCACAGCCTTCTGAGCCCTGAAGGTCAGTCTCTTTTTGTGTTATAAAGACCTGATGATCATACAATGAAGGAAGAAATAAGAAATTCCGATGAGCCAACATGTGCTGCAATCCCATCTTGACTTTGCTGTGTAGTCATTTTGCTGAATCCACGACACCTTTGTAAAACAATATTATCACCTCCTCTGATGGATTTATGGCTGAAGGCTCTGGTTTATAAATTCTGAGGATTTATCACCTTTTGTTGGTGCCTGAGATGGATCAGTGCTGCAGCAGCACAGAAGGGGCTGAAGGAAGCATTAAACTGCTGCCTTGCTCACTCTCATGGATATTAATTTGTATAAATACAGTTCATTTACATATCTTGTAAACATGCAATGTTCTCTATTAAATTTATCACTGTAAATATCTAAATTAAATGTAATCCATTAAATTCTAAGTTATATTAAAAAAAAACCCTGTAAATGAAGAGCAGTGCCAATAAAAAGTAATAACATTATCACATTTATACTGCTTGAACTGCTTCAGAAGGATGAACCTAACTGGAACAATGGAAACACAACACCATTTTTCAGAGAGTGAGATTGTTCTAGAAGGGGTATAAATTTTGCCAATCCATGGTTAAAACTAAAGGCTTTTGGGGTTGATTTTTACCTGTCTCCTATATAGCCAGCTGTGCAGATGCATTTTCCTGTCACGGGATCACAGTGTCCTCCGTTGTGGCATGGGCAGTCCTGGCTGCAGTTAATTCCAAATGTTCCAGGAGGACATGGCTGTGCACAGACCAGCCCCTGGTAAGGTTGGAGAAAGAGCAATAGTTCAGTTAACATTCATAATGCAGTAAATGTCTGTAGGTAGCTTGAATTTTTATTGCCTTTCTTGCTAAAACTAGATCTAAGTGTAGTTATTTCTGTTTAAGACAGGCTAAAGACAACCTCAAAATGAATGCCTGGGAAGAGAGGGATTGTTGGAATAGCTGCACCGGGAGGATGAAGTTCTGCTAGTTGTGACAGCCTACGATGATCTCCCCTGTTCAGACAGCCACACTTCAACCAAACACGAAGAAGACAAAATACAACTGCTGGAGAAGTCCTCTACTGCTCTTTAGATCCTGCCTACTTCATCCCTTTACCCTTATCCAGCCTCATCTCTTAAAGCAGTATAGAATAGTACCTGTCAGGGCTTTGTCTAAGACATGGAGAGGACAGCACAGGAATAGGAGATTGGTATAGCTGCAGAAAGCCACCAGTGATGACACAAAAGCAATTTGACTGTCCACATCAGCAGTGTAGCAGCCTTGGCCAGAAAAAGTGATTTTGTAGTGGAGTATCTGCCTAATCCCCAAATACTGCCTGGATGCATCATCCAACATCCTCCCAGCCCCTAATCCCCAGCTTTGGAGCCACATCTCAGTCCCTGACCTGCTTCGACTCTACTTTTTGCTGGCCAACTCCTTCCACCAAATCCCCATCTCTAAGCTGTTTTCATCTTCCCCTCCCTGCTTAACCATCCCTGCAAGTCAAGAAAAGACAGACTGTCACTTTGTTGTGCTCCCTGGTACTGCTCATAAGGAAAAGCAGTTGCTGGGCAAGACTTATTCCAGCTGTTCAGCCCCAGGGTACAGAATGCTTACCATAGGCTGTGTCTTTGGAGAATTCATCTGCCAAACTCAGGTGGTTTTCCCCCAGGTATCCCATAAGGTCCCTACCAAGCATCAAGACCTTACAGGGATTTCCCTAGACTTTGTTAGAAGTTGTATGAATGTTTTTTCATGTGAACAAACACAAAATCTGAAGCTGGCATCCAGCTGAGGAACTTCAGCCAAAACAAGTCTGGCAGTGCAGTGATCTGAAGATGGGGTCCTGTAATGCAAAATGTTTGGCAACTGCAGCAAGTGGTGCTGCTGCCAGTGCCATGCACAGTGCACAGTGTCTGAGAGAAACAGTGGGGTTCTGTCCCTGTTATTGCTTTGGTTTAATCTCTCAGAAGTCTTATGTCCCCAGCCAAGCCCCAGGGGCTCTGCGTTGTGAACAAGGCACGTATTAGACACAACTTACACAGAACATAAGCCAGGAACATAATAGCTGCTTTCACTCCTTGGGGTTCTTGCTAAAACAGTTTGGGAAGTTTAGCAACACCAACAAGCCTGAAGTGGAGAGGCTGCTCTTCAATGTAATCACAAAACAGATACTTCAAGCCTTTCCCAGGCAGTGATGGGTGGCTCCTTGGCTGTTAAATGGACAGGTTGGCCTCAGATCAAGAACTCTCAGATTACAGTGTTAAAAACCTGGTGTCTCTGGACTTGAGTGATACACAGCACTATAGATCTGGAAATGGACGTGTCCATTTATCTTGATAATAAATACTTTCTCTCTGCACGTCTCAAAAGGAACAGGATTTCTATCAACAAATGATGAGAAAGCAATACTCTGGATGCATCCCCCCAGAGCTGTGAGAATCTTTAGGCATACTTTTTGCATTAATATGTACTAAGGGAATCCAAACCATCCCTCTCTGGAGGATCAAATGTCAGACCAATGTTTCCTGCTGCTTAGACATCTAATCAGTAAAGTTCACCCCATCAGCACCTTTTTTAAAGCCCTGATCTCATCAGCTTCTGCTTTTGACATTATTTCCTATATTATTACCATTTTATAGCATAGAAAAGATTTTTTTCCGCTTCATTTTCTCTCACCCCCATGTTTAAAATCCACAGTAAAAGGAAAAATAGACAAAAAGCACGAATTACAATTGCTTCATAAAGCCCAGAGGCAATGAGGAAGAAGCGATTAGCAGAATATGTTATATTAACATGGCACCATGATGCCGAGCCTTGAGGATGGGATCTGGGACCCAAACAGGGTGTGTTGCCAGTGACGAATGTTCTGTCATGTAAGGAAAGCTCGTAGCTTTCCTGAGCAGGCAGAGACTCCTTCAAAAGTGCTTCTGAGAAGCATCGTAAATGCTAAATTTAACTTTTCTCCCTAGCTCCTGAGAGTGCTTGGAGAATTTAATACTGCAAATGAGAAAGATGTATAGAATTAAGCCTGTAAATTGTTAATGAGGCCCTAAAGCAACCACCCGCCAACTCCCACAGCCACAGAAGTGGAAAAAGCCCAACACCGTAGTGTGCTGGAAGCCACATTTTGTTGACTAGTTCAACAACATCTGCTATGAGCCAAAATCCTCTTGGTGGAAAAAGCATGGGACAGTAAAATCTCACAGGACACAGCTCCTATAACTTGTTGTGCTTCTGGGAGAGGCTGCACTGGGTGGGGGGAAGCAGGAGGGAAGAAGTATTACAAGTCATAAAAGAGCCAGGCTTTGAAGATGACAGATCCAAGGAAGAACTTGAGAACCCAGAACTTCCTCCTATTCAACTTACTGCCTCCTCTTGCAAATCCCACAGGCAATCAAGCCCCTGAGGGAGCTGAACTGCTGTTAATAAGCCTACCCTAGGAAAGTATGAAAGTTGCAGCTCACCCAGCAGCAATAAAATCCAAGTGTAAATCCAGGGAGAATTCTTTCCTTCCAACATGATGGTATATTCAATACATCCGTGCAGTCTCAAGCCTCAAAATCAGCAAGTAAAATTCCTGATGTCAAAGCAAGACTATCCATGGTGTGAAATAAAATGAATTCTGTCTAGCAAACCCATCTCGCTTGCTCATTTACAGCCCACTCATGTCTCACTTCCCAAACCATTCCCACCACCAAGAGTTAAAAATATAGCATGAAAAAAGTCTTTTCTTCCTCTGTGTGTACTGACTTACCAGCTTTTCATTAAAACCCTAGAGGGACCCTTTATGGTTAAAATCTCAACATTTACAAGCTGAGTGCTTTTACTTATAATTTCAGTTTCTTTCCCCGGAATACTTGATCTCTCTCTTCAATTTTAAGTTATGCTTGTTTCAAACATCAATTGTTAACTCTGGGGTTTCTCTGGGGACAGAGCAGCCAACAACACACTTTTCAGGAGTGTCTCTCTGAGCCCCTAAAAATGCAGAGAAGAAACTCCAGGCTGTAAGGAACAGGGCAGAAAAGTACCAGAATACACGACCATAGATGCTGTGCAGCCCCAGTGCTGTGGTTCTTCTTTAGGGTCTATGCTGCATCCTAAAGGACCTCTAAAAGCCTACTGCTCTATTCTGACTTCTCACCTCTCTAGTGACTTTTAACTTTGCAAAACCAGAGAAAACTCCTGATAAAATATGGATAAGGAAGAGTACAGCAAAACAACTCAGATCCTGAGAAATACTGGCATCAGAATCATAGAATCCCAGGCTGGTTTGGGTTCGGAGGGACCTTAAAGCTCATCCAGTTCCACCCCCCTGCCACAGGCAGGGACACCTTCCACTAGAGCAGGTTGCTCCAAG
>JANHGB010031900.1:0-20454 GCA_026283785.1 Coracopsis vasa | reverse complement strand
GTTGCCCAGGGAAGTTGTGAATGCTCCATCCCTGGTGGTGTTCAAGGCCAGGTTGGACAGAGCCTTGGGTGACATGGGTTAGTGTGAGGTGTCCCTGGCCATGGCAGGTGGGTTGGAACTGGATGATCTTAAGGTCCTTTCCAACCCTGACTATTCTATGGTTCTATGATTCTGTGGCAGGGAAGAAGAAAAAAAAAAAAAAAACGAAAAAGAAAGAAAAAGCCCAAACAACTTTAATAATAGATTTTGGAGGACTTTGAATTGTCAGAGACATTTTCTAGTGACAGTTTGTCTGAATCATATTTGGCACTGGTAATATACCACATCTCCTGTCATGCTTTTAATGACTTTAGAGCCTTTTAAAAGAGCATTTTAAAAATTAATTAAGAACACCTCTGATTTCAGACCAAGCAGGAGAAAATAAAATATCCCCACTCTTGCATTTCCAGTGGCAAAATGTCCTGGTGCTGCAGAGAAGCTCTCTGAAAAATCCAGCATGCCAACACCAGGACAGCCCCTAAAGATAAGTTGAGTTTGTACCCATTTGAGAGCTTGGGAAGGGAAGTGTAACATTTTTGAATTTAAGGAGACAAAGGAACCTCAGTTAACTAATTATGTTACCAAGAGTCTGCACTAAATGGATTGGTTCCGCTCTGTGCTGATTAAAGCTTGAAAAGAGAATAAGGCAACGCTGCAGCTGGTTGTAGGCTGTGGTAGAAATCACTTGTAGAAGATTTCTTGTGTGCAAAACCAGAGGATATGAATTATTTGGAAAGTGGTAGAAATATCAGAGTTTTAGGATTCATATTAGAGATGATCAGTTTTGTTTGGGTTTTGGTTTGGTTTGGTTGAGTTGTTTGGTTATTTGTTTGGTTTTTAGCACCTTAATGAATTTACCTCTCTGGCCAGTACCTGAACACTTTGTCCTATGTAACAGTCGTATGCATGCAATTTACTTAGGCACAGGTTAGGGTTTAACTAAGCAAACTGACACGTTGGTTTGTAACCACACTATTGCCAGGTTTTTACCTTTCTTCAGAAAAAGACTGCCTAGTATAAGTCTCAGGGATAAGTCAAGGAACCTTTGTCCAGCTGCTTAGACCAGACTGGAAATATCTGTGGTAGAAGGTTTGCACCACCAGCCATTCAGGCTCAATGTGCTCCTTGAGGGAGCTGCCCATCTCCTGGCTCCTTGTGCCTCTTGCACCCAGCATGCAGGAGCAGAGCAGAGCTGCCCTCATCTACAGCACGTTCAGCTCTGTGCAGGAGCACAGTGTGAAAAAAGGGTGGCAGGGGAGGCTGCTCTGAGCTGTAAGATCTTTTTAGAATGAAAGATCCATATGTCTCCTAGGCTATATCCAACAGCCAGTGGAAACCACCAAGAACACTCTTTGGTTAAAGGCATCTGTGGCTCTGCTGTTTGGGACAAGCAAATCAAACCAGGCTAGATAAACCTGCTTCAGACTACATGGGATTCAACCCAGTATGTCCCTCCAGAGCAACCTTTGGTGCTCAGCTGCAATGCTGAGTTTGTTAGCACAACACTGGTGTAGCTGAGCAGCTTGTGCATCGCTCTGCTCTTGGGAGCCCACCCACAGGCAGAGGAGCAAAGAAGCAGAGAGAAGTACTCCTCCAGTGTTGGCATGCTTGCTGCAGAGCATGATAGGTCAGAGCTGTGTGATTGCAGGGGCCAGGGTGAGAAATGTTCCCCTCTCCCTTCAGTAAAGATAAAATTTAATGAGTAGGACCTGGATCTCAGGCTCAGCAGTGCTGTCCATTAAGCACAGGACTGGGACATTACCCAGTGCATACAGCACATAGTCTGTCATCCTTTCCACAAGGGTGACAATTCTGCCTTAAGGTTTGTCTTTTTGCTTTTCTCACCATAGCACTGACTAAAATCCTGGCCTGTGGTATCGGGAACACTTTTCTTCCAAAGGAGGAAGCCAAAGAGCTGGGCTAAATTTAGGTCTGCCCTCAACCCTTCTGACCGCCAAACAGGGTCTGTGCACATTATATCACTGCTGATAACTTAGATGAAATCAGCTGCAGATGAAATCCATGGCATATAGTTTTCAAACAGCCTATTTGCAAAGGTAATATATTAGCTTACCAAAAAGAGACAGCTACAGACTTCTTTCTTGTGACTCTCTTAGCCAAGGCTGTCTCCCCTCCTCTCTCATCTCATGTGTGGACATATTAAGGCTCTCAACTTCCAAAATACACCCAACTCTTGACCAAGAACTGCTCAGGAGATGGGGAGAAGAAGAAACCAAAATGTGAGAAGCAATTTTCCCTTTTCTGAAAGCGAGAATGTACCTGTCTCCTATGCCCGACTTGTTCCCTATCATTTAATCTGCAAAGACCAAAAGAGCAGCTAGGCAGCTCTCTCCTGAAAATATCTCCCAGTTAGCCAATCTCTTGATTAAGTTAGTGGAAATAGTTGCATGTATTAAATGAGGACATGCTTGATGTGAATATGTATTCATACAGCTTTCATGTAAAGGGCTCCCCTCCACTCAAAGCAGCATCTGATTATGGTAGGATTCAAGATGCCTTTCTTTCCCAATCTATTTTTGAAGCTGACCCTGCTTTAAGAGGTTGGACCAGAGACTCCCCCACAGATTTCTTCCTGCCTAAACCCTAGAATAAATGTATGTTTTTTCAACAACAGATTTTAAATGCTGCCTTTCCTTCAAATTTTCTCTATATTGCAAGTAGAACTGAAGAGTATTTAAGTTCTCTTGCTCAATCTACAATCTTTCCTTCTTCCCCAACCCTCCTTTTACCCCGGTACCACTGTTTTATCTTACCAGAAGCTGATGACATTCCCTTACAACTGCATTAGGGGGTTCAGAATCATCCATTTAAAAAATAATTTAAAAAATATTTTTTTTGGTCAGCTAGAGCAGACTGATGAATAATTCAGGGTGAATCCCTGCTGTGCTGAAGCATTATATTAGCCATAGGTTAGCCCTTGAAGATCTAGTCCTCTTTGCCCTGAATAGCTGCATGCATGCATGCAGTTATTCCTCTGAGGGGCACAATTAATGAATCTGGTTTGTGTTCAGATGCTAAAAAGTGCAGTTAAAACAATCTGCTCCTTTGGGCACAGGTCCCTCAGTCAAAGCTGCAGAAGTGTTTCTTCTTTCCTTCAAACCAGAAAGCTGTACGTGCAGCACTAATGTAGAGAAGAAAGGAGATGCCATCACTGCTGGTACTGAGGGTCCCTGGTCAGACTTGGCTATGCAGTGTGTTGATGACCACATGGAGCAGGATCTGCCAAGCACTTCTCAGGCCCACCTCTTCACATCTTCTGAATTGTAAACCTACAGATCTCTTAATTTCTTAGGTTTGTGGTAGCACAGCTTGCCCAGCAGACCTGTACGGTCTTCTCTTTACAGTCTGCCATGAAAAGCTCAACACCAGTATCACTCATAGTCACCATCTCATTAAAGATGGCAATTGTTTGTTAATCCGTAATTGGCAGTAAATAGCAAGGAAAATAAACAGAATGATTTCAGTTATTTTCCTTGTTTATCAGCAAATATTTGAGGAGAGCCACAAATAATTCTAGCCCTTCCACTGAGTCAAAACCCACCCATGATGTCATTGGAGATCTCTACCTATTCTGCTGCTGGCTATGCAGTGTTTGTGAAATAAATGCATGCAGCCTTAGCTAACATCACTGCAGCAACATTCTCGGTCAGCTGGGAGGTTGGTGAGAAAATGGGACAATAATTTACAGAAAGAGCTGGGTATTTCTGTTCAAAAGCATCCATGTCATGCTTGTGGCTGCTGCACTCTTACCTGAAGGCTTGATTGTCTGATGCAGTTCAGAGTCATGTCAGTTAACTATGAAGTTTAAATAATTGCTATATATAGACAGTGCTTGAAGGTCTGTCACTGGAAATGTTAATAAAAGCTCAAGATAGAGTCATCCTGCTTCTCTTTTCTGCCATAGTTCTTTTTCTTTGTTGGTCTGTTGCTCTGTGCAAGCCTTCCCCTGCACGGCCTTCACCCTCCGAATAAGTAAGGTTAAAGCACGTAAATGAGAGGCTCTTCAAAGGTTACTGGGAGGATTGATCTCAGAAACTGTTGGAGATTGCCTGGTTGTCATAAAGCTTCCAGAAACCTCTCTGGAGAGGCTCTTACCCTCTCCCTGTAGTCTGCACACAGTGACTCACATGATTCCATGTGGGCTCAGTTGAAACGCAGTCAGCTTGGATTCTGCAGTGATATAAGTGATATGTCTACAGGCTGAGGAAGAACGTGGTGTGTCAGTGGGGTCTGTACTGCTTCAGCTCTGGAAGCCCAGGACAGTGTTAAACACAGGATGACATTTTACAGGGCACCTAAGAGATCTGGGACCCCAGCTCTAATCACAGTACAAGGATTTGAGGATTCACAATACGTGAATTGCCATGACATTGGAACCCCTTTTTGCTTATGGTTCAGAGGAGAAGGAAGCTGCAGAGGCGGTCTTCCCATCCACACTATCCTGCTCCTAGCCTCCTCCACTTGCAAAGAAGAGGAAGAGGAGGTGAAATGAGGTAGAGATAAGGGAAGATGGCCAAGGTAGCCTTCACTTGTCATATACAAGCAAAGACAGGTTCCTTATGAGGCTCTGAGTAGGAAGAGCCAGCTGGATCTCTCCTCCTGTTGTCATGTCCTTGGTGTCCCTCCAATGCACTCCTGTGAATTTAGAATGCAGACATGCTTATCTACACTTCGGCCAAGGACTGTGTCACAGTAGACTCTCATAGGCAGAGGACAAAGTTGCTAAACTCTCAGCATAGAGATACAGAGACATAGAGCCCTGTTGTCTTTCTGCATGCCCAGCTTGCCATCAGAGCTGGAATGACATGTGTCTACCTCCTTTGTCTTCACCGCCATGACTGATGTATAAGACCTTGTCTTTATTCTAGAGTCCTGCACAAAGAACATTAAGACAGTCTTGAGTTGAAGATGGAAAGAACTTCTGCAAAAAGCAAAGTAACCTGAGAGCATCATCCATCTGGGAGCCTGTAATAACTGGGCCCAGAGCAAACCCCATGGGGATGGGGGTCCCAGCTGCCATCAAGGAAGCGGAGAACTGGTAGCCAGCCATACACTCCAGGGAATGATGCCTATAGGAATCAGAGGGAAAGCAAAAAATAAATGGCTGTTATACCCTTCACACAGACATTAGTGTGTTGACTTGACATTTGTGGAGTTTCGTCCTAATTGTACTGCCCCAAAGTCAAAGGAAAAACTTCACACTGGATGTTGAACCCTTTTACATTACAGCCTGTTTTGTCCTGGCAGACTCTGTATTAAGGTTTTAAAGGTCATCCAAAGACTCTTCCCGTAGTGGCACATATATATGTTATTATAGGCTCTGGGATTTCATTCAAATCCTTTTTGGATTGAAATATGGAGACAGTAAATGATTCATGGATACAACCTAGAGATGCTGGTTTTGACTAAAAATTATGTTCTTCCTTGCAATCAGAGGAAGACCTGCTGATTAGCATTTGGATAGAAATGGATTAAGACCAGAGAGTGGAAGAAGGCAGACAGGTCTCCATTCCAACAGTCTGGAGTTTCTAAGGAAGAAAATGCTGCCTCTGTCTTCTGAATGTTGCAGAGTCTTTCTCTCACTCCATGAAATCTCAAGCCTTTGTTGAAACTGGAGCACAGCAGCACAGTGCTTTTACCCATTTTAATGCAGATTCACTTACCATCGATTAGCCACCCAGAACTGCTTTGATTTCAGGTATATGTCACTTCATTGAGCACTTGTGAATGTCAGGTTGATTTATCTACACAGCTTATTTCTTATATATTTCTTCACAGCAGAAGTTAAAGTACCTCACGCAGCCTATAGAGAAGCCTTTGTGGAAACCAATAAATTATGGGAATCAGACTGCAAGGTGAGGATCACTGCCTGGCAGGAAGCTGAGCATCTCCTGTGAGTCACTGTGTGTGCTGAACTGCCAGAGGTTTCAGTCTGGTGAGCAGGAAAGGCCAGCCTGTATGTGAGTCACCTGCCCTGATGCTGGATTTACAATACCACTTCATAGGAGCCAGTACCATAAACTCTGCAAGCCTGAACAAAGCTTTTCCCATAGCAGTATTTTACACCCAAGTATCACAAAGCTGCGCTTGATGTTCTTTAGCAGAACAGTACTTAGCTGAAGGAATGAAGAAGCAAATATCTACTTAGTAGAAGTAGGTGGGAATGGCCTTACCTGAATGTTTCTCTGTCTGGCTGCCTCCCGCTCCTCCCCAGCCTTTGGCTGCTCCTCCACCAATTCTGATCTATGTTCAGTGCTTTCTGCTTGCCCAAGGCTCCCAGTGGATGTCTTAGTAGTTTTGGATCAGGACTCATGAGAAAACTTACTTGCTACAAACCATTTGCACTACTGGGGGAAGTATTAGAAATGCTACTGTGGTTATAAAAGAACTTAAGTTATGACATGTTAAAAATAATGCGTAAATGTTAACAGTTATGAAGAAGATGGCATCTCCCTCCCTAGCGCTGCTCATCCCAAGAAATATTCATCAGTATTCATCTAGCTTGAGTACCAATGCAAAGTCTGATCTGGAAAAGTATCCTCTTCATTTACTTGTTTGTTCAGAAATAGTTTTATTTATTCCTATCCCAATTTAAATTGCACTATATATATGTGTTGGAGCCTTCACCATTCACTTGAATCTGCATCTGAGTGGAAAATTAGAGGATTCCTTGGCCTGCCAGCCAAATCTTGTGTTTCAGGTACTCGCAGCCTTCCACACCCCATGTTCAGGAGATGCACTGTTCTCCTTGAAAACAGATAGTGTGTCCATGTGTCCATGAAAGACCTATGCAGGACTGTACCTGGTGCGCTCTTCCCAAGGTGTTGAATTCACACAACTTGGACGTGTAGTTGAACTTCATCAAGTCAGTATATGGCACTGCTTCACATGCTTCATACTTACAATCACTGCAAGGTTATGCTCCACATATATGCACTGGAGAAGGCAGAGACCACCACCAGCTCCCTATTACATTAGCAGAGGAATGTAGTGATTACCCCACATAACTGCTCTGAGTTTATATGGCAGCACTTTTCTGTATTGCAAGAACCTTTTCTGCGTGTGACAGATTTATAACCTCACTGTTCAGAAGAGAAAAGCAAGCTGGAAGAGATCAAAAGCTTCACCACAACTCATAGGCAACATCAAAACCAGCAAGACTCTCGTTCCTGGGATTTGAACAATCTTATAGGAAAAAGCTCTATGGGAAAGGTCTGCCCCTCTCTTTTGCTGCATTCCTTCCCAAGCCCCCAGGCCAATACCTCAGAGCTGCCAGTCATGATTTCACAGGGCTTCCAAAAGCCTGGACCGATAGTAATCCACCACCAAGCAAACCAGAGGTTCATCTGTGCCTTCAGATACATGTCATCTGAAAGCACATGACAACTGCCTTAGTTATCACTGCAGATATCAGGCAGAATTCCTCTTGGAAGTCTCCTTTGCCATGTAGTCTTTCCAGATATACGCACTTCATGTGCAAAAGCCTTTGTCATGGCACTTTGTACCACATGAGGTGGAGAGATTCATCCCACTCCATCTGGGAGAGCCTCTTTGAGTTTTCATCTTGCTTTTCCTTACCTCCCTGAGTTCCAAACTGAAATATCCATCAGTTCTCTGAAGAGCTTATGCAAAATGGAACAGCTTATTGGAAAAATACTACTCAGAGGGATTTCATCCTCCATGGTTGTTTCTTCTGTCTTCACAAGAGGCCTTCTCTCAGTGCTTTGTTAGTTCTCTCAGGCAGGCAGGATTTCTACCTTATTAGCTAGAAAAATGCTGCTTCAGCCAAGATTTCCCCAATGATGAATAACACAACAAAAGCAACAAGCCCTCAAGTTTTATAGCAGCACATTAGAAAAACCCATTTTTTGCAAGATGGAAGAAGATAATATGCAAGAGGATAAAACCCCCTTTGAATCCTTGTTGTTGGACACATAATCTGCTTGGTAAGCTATTTAAAAATCAGCAATTATAAGGTATGTGTCAGCTTCCAAAAATGCTAAGTACCTAATCAGAGGCTTTTGCACTGAATTGCAATAGCGGCTATGTATTTCTGCTCCTTGCTCAGGCAGTCCACTGCAGAAGAGCTGAGCAGTGAAGGAGATGATGCGACCACAAGCACAGTGCTTCTAGAAGTCCCTGCAGACCTGCTCCAGAAGGGGAGGGCATGGAGCTGCTCATCTCTCCATCCCACCAGTCAGTCTGACAAGACAGCTGAGCCAGAAAACTCATGTAGAGCAAGAGATAAATATATAGCATTCCACTATATTTTAGTCACTGCAGGCATCATAAGAATGAGGCAAGAAAGGAGATCTTGGCCAAATTCAGAAAACCCTTTCCATAGGAAACCTTCACATTTCATATCTATTAAAATACCAAACTGGGCCCAAAGGCAAATATTTCCCCCCCCTACACTTGACTTTTAGACTCACTTGCACCAGAAATGTTGAAACTTCAAATGAAAGACATAAAAAAATCAACCCAACCTGTTCTCTTCTTTTCTTTCCATGATTGCTCCAGGAAGTTTGTCTTGCTCCAACCAGTACTCAGTTCCTTGCTCACTTTTTATGCTGCTAGGACAGTTACTGGGAAGGGAAATACCAATACCACCCTGTCTATGCTACTGTAATCGTAACGTATCAAGCTATGGCAATGGAAAAAATCAACTTTCTTATCTTCTCTGGAGAACAATGCAAATTGGTTTGAGTTACAGATTAGCATCAGTTATAAAACACATCCATCTGCAAGGGAGTTGGAAATAATTTTTCTTCTTCATTCCAGGTAAATGAAGGGATCATTAAGACACTTACTTAGCATTTTCTTTTGATAGTTTTTTTCTCTGCTGATTTAAACTCACTTCAATAGGCTGCACTGCTCATAGTCAGAAGGAAAACAGTAGTGGCATTAAGGCAGAGCTTGCTGGAAGTCCTGGGCTCCTGTGTTTTGAACTGCTAAACTGAAACTGAATATCTGCAGCTGAAATGCTTTTACTGTATTTTTTGAAATACACTTCATTTCAAGAGGTTCCAAGCAACCAGCCTTTTTCAGCTGTACCATGAGAAATATTTCTGAAAAGAGCTGGTAATTGGCAAGATGATGCAGAAGTAAGGACATATTTAAGAATCATTTATAATTAACTGGAGCTGTCACTGTGCTCAAAGAACCAATATTAGTTTAAAAAAAGACACAGACAGTCTTATCACAAAATCATCTCTGTAAGTATGCAAAGCCAGGAGGTAAGCTGGGTATACCACACTTACATTTTGAGCATCATTTAATACCTAGCTCCCAGTGGGAAACAGGTAAATCAACTTGCTTTGGAGAACTTCAGGACTTTGCAAAGCACACAGTGATGGAGCAAAACTTGGACTGGGAGTTCCACCCTGATCACACCACTGGTACAGTCTCTAAGCTGCTAGAAGAGAGGTGGGACCTGACTCAGGTCTGTCAGAAAGAGCTTCTCACATTTTCTGGGATTTATTTTTATTTCTGTACAATATCTATGTAAAATTCTGAGAATTTTCTCAAATAAAGAGTACATATCTGGCTTTCGACCAGTCACAGACACAGATGGAACACTACCACATTTTCAGTGAAATGACCCCATTTTAAAAAAAGCAACAAAAATGATAATAATTTGAGAATCAGGCTACCATCAATTCAACCACTTTATATGTGCTGTTGCCAAGGGGTCTTTACAAGTCTCTAGCTCAGTCTCTCGCTCAGAGTGGGACTATGTCCACCACTACATCTGGCTGGTTGTGTTTATGCCTTGGAAGCCTCCAAAGACAGAGATCATTCACATGACTTAAGCCCAATAAAGACTGGATCTAGAAAGCAAAGGGGACTAGATAAAGCCTTTTTGTACAAATACTACAGTAATCCACCACAGAGCACGAGTCCTCCACTGTACTGTGTTGTAATGGAACCCCATGGGGAAAAATCACAGCGGGTTTTATCTTCCTGAAAACCTGTCATCTCATCTGCTCAAGAACTTACTTATTCTCACCATGGGTAGTGACTGCTTCTAACAGGCAGAGAGGGATCATAGCAAGGCAGTCTCTGCACCAATTTTCAAGGGAAGGAGAGCAGCCAGTTTGTCAGCAGCCTCACAGAGGGCTCCAGCAAGGCTCATTTAAATATGCAGAGCACGCACAGCAGAAGATGACTGGAAATCTGGTCTTATGAGCATCACTTGAAAAGAAGCAGCCATTGTAATGAGCTTGACAGCAGAACTCAAATGCTGCCCCCTCTGCTTGAAGCTGAGAGTTATTAGGTAGTTAACTGATTTGCTGTGCAGGGGCAGTGATAGTGATCCTTGCCAATGTTACCAGCTCTGCTAGGCATCTCAGTGCTGCCTTCCCACTCAAAGGGATAACGAATAGATGCCAGGCAGACAGACAAGCCATGTGTGTGTTCCTTCTGTGCTTGCAAGAAGCACAGGGACGCAAAACTTGTGCTGGGGTCAGCCACCCTCTTTTAAGATGCAAGTTAGTTGCCAGTGAAGGATGCAGAAGATTTGTGCCAAAACAGGACTAAGTCCTGAAGCAGAAGACTGTTATCCTACAGTGGTTCTTGTTATTATACAATAAGCAAGCTCTGCTTTCTCTGACCCTTTGGTTATTCACTTGCCATTAGAGAAGATCCAATTAGTTGCAAATTGCACCAAGCCTAAAGCACTTTTTTTTTCAATTTTATTTTTTATTATTATTTATTTAAATCCTGATCTAAAGGAAGCAGAACACCATCAGGTTTTCATAGACACAGAAGGTATGAGCCTCTCTTCTTGAAGGGGCTTGATTTCCTAAGGAGGTTCCTCTCCAGTCACACCAGTCCAAAACAGCACATGGGCACATGCTTCAGGTCACTGAGTGTGAGTCCTTTAAGAATTGTTTTAGTTTGCGTAAGGATCATTTCAGTCAAAGGCCAGGATGTTTCCATTTGGCAGTGTTACAGAGTTTGTGGTGATCGAAACTAGAGACCATTAACGTTGTGGAATGCTAATCACCTGCTATCTGTTAACGATAGTAACTGGAAATAACTCCCAAATAGCAACTAGATTTGGTTTGAATAGGTAATGCAGGTCTGACTGGACTTCCTTGGGTCATTTGTATTAATACTGGTTTTTTTTACCTCAGCTGCTACTATCTAACTTCTGTGCCTGAAACACCCCAAATTTGCAGTTGCTTTCAGTTTCTGTACTCAGTTATCACAGGCAAAGGGCTGTGGGGCTGACTAGTTCAGCCCCCAAGGCTGGACAGTGCATGGACAGTGCTTCATTCCACATTACACATCCACAAAGCTTGTGTTGCACCTGCATTTTACTTCCTCGAGTCAGGGAGCAAGACAGCAAGGGCTAGCTCTCTGCAAATCCCCTGCCATTCCTCCCTTTAGTGCCCTACCCCATAGTGCAAAGCTCCATGACGAATGGTGAGTCTCAGACCTGCTGCAAACATATGCCAAGATGAAGGAGAAAAACGTTTGAGCTGATGCCACGAGACAGCTTATTAGTCATTATTGATCTTGGCCCATAAGCTGCTGTGATTGACTGATGATGGTACAAAATTGGAGGTTTTTGCAAGGCATCGGATGGAAAGCGGAAAGATCGCAATGATTTCAAAGCTTGGAATGATAAAAACTGGAAGTAGAGGAGGGAGTTCTGTGGCACAAACTGCAAGGCTGTGTTTGCAGGTACTAAATCAGCACAGCTCCTCCAGGAAGGGATTTCAGTGCCTGGAGGAAGCAAAGAGAAGTCTGGCTGCATTAGTCAGATGCACACTTTCTAATGCAGGCATGAAAAGGGTGAATGGATCAAGCTAGCTATTTTCTGTACACACCTATTAGTGTCTCTGCACGCAGACAGGCAACATTCCTTACAGCCCTCATCAAGCATCCAGGAAAGAGCATGCTTTTATACATGGGGACAGGAATTCCATTGCAAAAAGGAGACAAGAACTTGATGCTTTCAGCCTAGCAACAGAGGTGAGAATGAACTGCTGTCACTGTCTGCATTAATCTAGGAAGTACCAGCTCAGGGAGAAGTGCAGTTTTGGGGCAGCCTTCTGATATACAGGGAACAGAGGAAGACTGCTCAATGGTACCTGAGCAACTCGTCAGTGGCAGAATACAACAACTTTGCCATCAATAGCTGGGCCTTGCGTGGATGGTTGTGTTTCCTTGGCTGCAATTCATAGTCCTGCTGCACAATCTAGGCCTTCATTGCGTTTTCACATCTCTCTGACCCACGGCACGACACACACTGGTGGGAAGGGTCTTTGGAAACCTCCAACAGTGGACAAACCCCACATCTCTGGGTGCACCCTGCGTGTCTCTACACCACCCTCGGGCAGGATTTTTCCTCATTGCCAAACCTGAACTTTCAGAAACACGGTTTCTGGGTCTTACCCCTTGTTATTATGTCTGTCACAACCACCCTCTCTGTAAAATCCTTGCAAGAATCAGTAGCTGCTCCTAGGTTTGGGCTCCATAGGAGCAGAAAGGAATAAGGGGAATTCACCATAAACTGGATAAACCAACATCAAGAGAAACCTGTAGAATTACCATGTGAGTGCTGAGACTAAGCAGAAGAAATGCACAATGCCAATGTAAGAAAAAGAAAAAGCATTGTTGCAATTGTGAAACCGTGCTCATTAAAGAGATGCATTCTCATTTCTTCTTTCAATAGAACTCAAAGTGAAAAAAGATCACATTTTTCGAATCTTCCAGATAGTACAACTGCAAGAGTATGAATCATTGTTTTCTCCACTTCTGATTTCTCAGGACTAAATGTACGTGTTCAAAGTGCTCCCAAAATGTTTTCCTTGTTTTCCCCCATCTTCAGGTTTGAAGGTTCTAGAGAGCATTTTGTTTGTTTATTTGCTGGCAATCATCTTCATTGTCAGAGGCAGAAAGGAGCTAAGTTGCTTTTTCTTCGGAACTTGATTTTTTTTCAACTTGAGGATATTGTAAAAGCTTGCAGAGAGAGAGAAAAAAAAAACAAAGAAAAAAGAAATGTAACCCCAGGATCATCCATCTTCTAACATTGATGTCGATAACTTTCAAAAGTACAATTGAAACAGCAGCATTCATTTCAATTTCAAACTTCTTTTGGCAATTATGTTGTCTCAAACAATCTACGTTTGAAAAGGCTCTTTTCAAACTAACTCTAGTGTTCAAAGAGGTTGTCTGTTGAGTCTATAGCCTCTGGTACCAAATCCAGTTAACTCTGAAGTAGCTATGAAAGAACAGAATCATTACAAGTGGGAAGAAAAGATTGTTCTGCCTATTATTATTGCGCACGCATTGTTAGCAAGAAAGCCATGAGCAAGGATGAGAGCCTGTAATGGCCATCTCTGGAGCAGTCATGCATGGACTAGCATAAGGCTGGAAGACAAAAGCCAGGCCAATTTAAACCTGCTTTGCCTTAAAGGATGTAGTGGTCTGGATGAGCCAGCCTTGATTCAGCCACTGAGTGAGATAGGAAGTCAGACCAAGCACAGCGCAATCACATTAGTAAATAAGAAGCATTGTCTTGTAATTATCCCATCTCACAAATAATCTCTGCGAGAGTTTCAGGTTTGAGAAGAGAAAGAAAAACCAAGAGTGACATTGATGACTGACTAGCCAGTGGAGATGCCATTGTTTGGGTAGATAATACCAAATAGATAATAACCAATAACACCAAGTAGATAATAACCTCAGCATCACCTGATCTGAGTGCTGCTATATGTGAGCTCACAGAGTACTTGATACCAAGGCATCTCATCACTGCTGTAGCACAGGCTACAGCAGAGAATGCTGCATTAAGTTGCTGAGTATTAAAGGCATTTCTCCACTACCAGTGCAGGTTGCCTCCATCCCCTGCTTTTCAGAAGTAACCAGCACAGAGATCAAACATGCATCCATTTCCCTGCAGAGGAAATAAAGCAGACACCACCTGGAAATCTACCATGTGAAAAAGGTTGGGGGAAACGATTGTGCTACTGAGGACAACAGGAGAAGCAAGCAGCAGAAACTGCTCAGACAGGTTTCCTAAAGCTGTGGAAATCTTACGGATTTTGGGGAAAAGTAAATCCTGCACTGAACTGCACCTTTTCCTTCATCTTAAAGAGAAAACTTGCAGACCTAGAGGAAAGACAAGGCGCTTTTAAAGCTGACTGATTTATTTAAACTTTAATTGCACAATTTGTGTTTTGCAGGAGCTAGGATCTAATGCAGAATGATAGCAGTGTTTGGGTCTGCTTAACTTTGCCATGGCCTGTGGTTTTGTTCAAGCTCCTCCACGTATCCAGGCCACCTGCTTTTCTTCTCCCATTTCCCTGCCTTATTACAGCTGCAGACCAGTGCTCCCATTTTGTGCCATGCCTAGTAATGAGAGCTTTCCATCAGCAATATGGCCAGAAGAAGCTGTTTCCATCACATATAAAACTTGATTCAAGGGTTACAGACTATAGACTTGGAGTTCCCACCAAGTCACTTCCAAATGATGTATATCTAGTTTTGATCCCAGCATTACAGGATGCAGGTTTGTGCAGGGAATTCGCTTATTATTTATCATGGCACTACCTCACCAGGCCCTGGGTGCTTTCTGTTTCTTACTAAACCAAAGATTAGAACCCATCACTTTTGAAAGCTCTGCCTGTACTGCCTCAGCTGACTTATAACAAATTCTTACCATGTAACAAGAAATAAAGGCAGAAACAGGATGCAGATAGTGGACGAGCATCAGTTGATAATTGGTTCAAGCCATAATAATTTTGGAAAAGAATTGACCAGGATGTGGTGTTCCCTTTTCTTCCTAGTGCGGGAGGGGAGAGAAAAGGAACCTAGTGGGGTAGAAAGAAAGAAGTAAAGTAAGAGAAATGCTATTTTGAAAGTAACAAAGATAATAACAAAGAAGCAAAAAAAGTTTAAAGAGATTAAAACATTTGAGAAGAGATTTTTCAGGAAATTCGTGAAGAAATCATGAGATGATTCATGAAGATACTCTTCCATGAAAATGCACTCAGGTACTACTAGAAACTCCCTGACAAAGTATACTTTTGACAGAGCCCAATGGAGATATTCTTACATGTCCTAAAAATAACAGACTAAATGAAACCTTTTCCAGGAAGTTATGTGCATTGCTGTCTCATGACAGTTACCATGCATCCAGCTGTAGAGCTCCAGATTTGCTCCTTGGGAATGATCCTACAGAATTGATTCTCCACAAACAAGAATCCATCATTGCTGTTACTGAGTACATTGCTGTTACTGAGTGACACAAAGAGTCAACATGCATATTTGCTTGTTTGAATAGGATCAAATAATTCAATATATATATAACATTTGATATATTACTGATACAATATTTCCTCCTGCTCTGAGTGACAAAACAGAAATCTTATTTTTTGCACTTCTTGAATGTTCTATTAAGTGTAGAGTCTCTTAAGTCTATTAAGAAAGCAGGCAGGTTCTTTTCCATGGGCACAGTTTTAAGGTATTGTTATTCTAACTCCCCTTCTATTGTGCACAGTTCTGTACTTAAAAACCAAGATTTTCTCTGATTTACAGTGATTGAAAAGGAGCTCATTCAAATCATGAAGTTTTTTTTTAGAGCCAGAAGTAAGATCCAGGACATTATTAACATCAGGTTCCCCAGAACCCATAAGCTCCGATGGAAGACTCATGTTGCACATAATTTATCTGAGAAGTTTTGATCCTAAAACCAAGTTAAGGATCAAACCCACCCTCAGTGACAGACTAAAGAGCAAAAGCAGCAATATCCTTTGATCATCTGTGTATTGAACTGCCAAAACCACTCTTGCTCAATGTGAGAGGAGGGAAAACTATTAATGCTTTTCAGGAGGTAGCCCCAGGATGTGATGGATGTGTGGCTGAACCAAAACCTTCTTGATGGTGTATTTTAGAAAAACATTCAGACACCACTGTGAGCCAGAGGAGATGCTCATCTTCCTCTTACTTTCTACAGAAATGAAGAGACAAACACTGCTGTTTCACCAGCCCATCCTTGGAAAATGATCAAAAAGCACAGAGACTGAGCCATTTGCTCAAGGCAGCTCAAATACTGTGGGAGATCCCATGTTGGACTAGGAGCTCAAATTCTCATCTGCTGCCTTCAGCAGGTTGTTCTCTACCCCTTGAGTGTGGCGCAAACAAGGGCAACCCAAGACCATCTAGCATCTAACAGAAGTTCCCCTGGTTGCAATGTCTGCCTGTAGCTTCCTATTATTTCTCTGTGTACTTTCAAAAAGAGTGCAGGTCTGCTTCCTCTCTACCCTCCTGTTAGGTGATTACAGGCACTTGGAGCCTCCACTTCCCAGGCTGAACAGGCTCAGCTCCCTCCACTTCTCTTCTCACGCTGAGTGCTCCAGCCCTGATCATCTCAAAGGCCTCTACTGGACTTGATGCAGTACTAAGCTGCCTACTGTATTAGGCAGCTGCCTACTGTACTAGGCAGCCCAATGCTGAGCACAGCATTCAGATGTGGCCTTGCCAGTGCACAACTTGTACACCAGGATTCTCATCTCTTTTACAAAGCTGCTTTCTAATCTGTTAGATCCATTTGTCCTGCTTCCAGGGTGGCTGGATTTCAGCTGCAGCACATAGCATTTGCTATGGTTGAACTCCCTGCCAGCCCAATTGCCTTCCTTTCCAGGTCTCCTTGAATAGTAGTCCTGTCCTTCAATATATCATTTGCACCTCCCAGTTGGATATCATCATGCTTTAGGTCACACTCTGTCCCACCATCGAAAGCATTAATAAAGGTGTTAAATAGCATCAACATAGTATTAACCCTCTCAGAAACATCACTTGTAAGCAACTGCCACTCAGTTTCAAGCTGTTGAGCCCAACAAGCTCCCTGAGCCTGATTGTCTACTCAGGACCACTGCCCATAAACTCGCCTAATGCCAGTGCAAAGCAGTCTCATCTACCATGCCTCTGAAACTACATGCAACTCTTCTACCAGGTAATTCTCTACCAGTAACCAAAACCTTCAAACTGGGGGCATGGATGTATTGTGTGTATAATTCTGTGTTTAGTTCAGTATGCTGTCATGCAAGCCTAAAATCAATAGAAGATAAAATAAAAGTCGGAAATGACCACTCGAAGTTTTTGCCCAATTTTTATCTGTAAATGAAACTGTTAGGATAGTACTGCAGGAGACTTTTTTTGAGAAGGTGAGCAGCCCTTCCATTTGAATAGTCAGACAAATTTTGCTGTAGGGTGCTAAGGAAGAGAGAATCTTGCTTCCACATCTCTTTTTTTTATGCACTAACAGGCAAACACAGAAAGTTGACATTTTTCTGACAAATCCTTAGAGTTAATCTGTTTTATTTTAGTTGCTGGCATTGGAAGAAATTGAATCCCCACCTACTCAGTTCTCGCTTATGCTATATTAATATTTTAAGACATTTCAAAATACACTTGATTCCCAACCATAAACCGAAGAAAAGATGTCAGAAAGGAGATTACAGATCTGAGCTCCTCTACTGTCAGCTCTCACCTGTGCCCCACTGCTGGTCTGTAAGTTATTGAAAGGGTATCCCAGGAAGACTAAACTTATAGCTAAGAAACACAGAGAGATTTCCATCCATTCAAACTGGATGGACTAAAAAAAAATCAAACAGGGAGAAAAAACTAAAAGTAAGGGGAGGTGGTCCTTCTAGCAAGAAAGTCAGAAACTGTAAGGTAAAAATATCAATGTTTGTTCTGGCACCTTTTCCTTCACCAGGATTCAGCTTCTGTGTTTCTTTCCCAATTGCAGTAGCTGTAACATGTAATGATTACTTGAGTCTGTTTGATCAGAACTGTAATGTCTTTAATCCAGTCATTGTCTCTCCTGGCTGCTACAAAGCATATAGCTGTTTTCTGTCACTCAGAAGATGCAGCTTGGACAGCCTGAGGATGAGCAGTAAGGAAAAGAACTCAGACTGACTTGAAAAGAAAACTGTCTCACCCAGCAACTCACAGATGCTTTCAAACCCCAGATTTTACCACTTTGATTCACTGTTGAATGGTAGATGCAGAAAAAATAGTCTGGATAGCCTGTCTAAGATAGACTTAGCAGCTGGTCTTACAAACATTCTCAACAGCCTTTACAGGCTGTAGATGCTGAGGATGATAAGAAATAACCCTTTGCAGTCTGCTTTCCAGTGTAAATCTTATGAGGGCAGGAGAACTACTACCAAGTTTGATGCTGGCATCCACTTTTAAATCCCCACTGCTGATGTCATGTAACTTTTTGCCTCTATTCGAGTCGGAAGGGACATCTGGAGGCTTCCAGACCTACCTTGCCTTTGGAGCAGGACCATTGATGACACTGGATCTGGTCTGTCATGTCTGGCCTAGCCAGATTTTTACATCTTTCAAGACTGGACAACCCAGCACCTCACCAAGTACTACATCTTCTCTAAACACCCAGCATAATTTTCCAACAAGAGTCTAGGAAGCTGAAAGTGACTGTGCCTTAAAAATGCTAAAAGTAACAGCACCCTAAACAAATAAATCTCTTCAAGATTAGGATGCACATCAATGTATCCAAGTGAATTCCTACTTAATTTTTTACAGAATAGCTCAATGGATAAGTAGCCCAAGAGATGGGAAAGCAAAACATTGCTATTCAATGGACACTTGGTATTTTTTTGCAGACATGTCTTCTCTATGGGAAGAATTGAGATGTGATTGTAACTGAATACAATACCTCAGAAATCTTCCTAGGGCTTCTTTGGAAAAAATATTCAAATGAAGAAATTCTTTAGTGGCTGCAAGACCATTGAAAAGCTGTGCTGGGGGAACGGCAAGGGAAGAAAAGGAGAGAAAAGCTTTGAAGAAAAGCTCAAAAAAATATCAGAGATCATTGTTATAGGGAAAGAACACGCAGAGCCCTAAATGTCTTTCTGTAGCATCTTTGTTTCTTGGTGACTCAGACAAAGAAGTTTGGCTGTTGATAATCAAGCACACCCATCCAGTTATTCTACTAATTTTAAAGCTTGTCTAACAAATAAGTAAGCTTTGAATTTAACAGATTTCACTGGAAATAACATATCCTATGTACCAGAAAGAGATGCATTCTGTAAAATAGTAATGCATGACCAAAGGAGAGATTGCTTAATTAGCTCATTATTTTTCTCAAAAGCAATGTAAAAAATTAGCTGTCTGCAGTATGACTATGTCTGTGTTTCCAATAGTTACAAGACAAAAAAAAATAAGTGGTGGAAATTTCTAGATTATTAGTTTCTTAAAAAAAAAAACAACAACAAACCAACAAACCAGTTTATTTTACACAGAGAATATAGACTTTAAGAGCTACAAAATCCCTAAGGCAAACTCTCAAATTAAAGGTATGAGCCCTACTAACTCCAGGGCAGAAGCCATGTGGCAGAGTCAGGATGAAGAATGCTTTGGGGAAGAAGCAGTTTCCAGGGGGACCTTTTCAAGTGCTGAGCAAGATGAGCTCCTCCATCTGGGGCCACTAAATCTAGGAATACCTCTATCTGGCATGTTCCTTTGGCTGTGCCAGCTCCTCCAGAGGGCAAAGTCAGCAGGATGAAGAGAGCTTCTTTGCTGTGGGCAAATGGCTGCTTTCTAAAAGCTGGAACATGGTATGTGGTTCAGCAATGGCTATGTTACTCCAGCAAGTTTATTTGGCTCCGGCAGGTGTTACCAGAATGACTGCAATCTGTTCTTGGAGTGAGGAGATGCTTTCCATTAGAGGAATTGCCATTTCCTCCCACTCATGAGGCTGCTTGTGTAGAATGAGCTGTTAGCAACAGGGCATGAGATGAGAGTGGTTTTCCAGACATCATACACAACCTTCCCTCATCCCACTCCAATTGGGTTGACATGACAGCTCCCATCTACTCACACTGAGGGCTGTATGTTTCTCCTAACTCCCTTTACTAACTCATCCAGATGGAGAAAGCTAAAACTGAGCGTGTTTAGGGCTCCAATTGTTAGTTTTTAAACCAGTGCAATCCCTACCTCCTTGCTGGGAGAGCAATAAACATTCGAGAGTGAGCTGTGCTTCCAAAAGCTCATAAAACATAAATGCAGCTGGGGCTCATATTTGTGGTGTCATGGACACTGGGGTCTTTTTCTGCAGCCTAGACCCCAACAAACTGTCTCTTGCCTCAGAGGACTCTCAGCAGAATACCATGATGAAGAGAAGAATGCTCATGCAGAAAGGTTGGGTAACTTAACCAATGGCACAAGGATGGGAGATGGCTCTTCCTGAGTGACCCCTCTGAGGAAAGACATATTTTAGTCCTGAGCTTTGCACAACACCAGCTATGGTGCTTAGGCCAGTCCTTTTAAGGTATAGCTCAGCTATTCATTTCTACATAAATCATCTTCCTCAAATCTGGATTTGAAAGTGCTCACAAAAGGTGAATT
>JANHGB010031899.1:0-53348 GCA_026283785.1 Coracopsis vasa | reverse complement strand
TATTGGTCAGTGGGTGGTGAGTGGTTGTATTCTCCTCCCTTATTATTTCCATTTTCATTATTATTATTGGTGGTAGCAGTAGTGGTTTTGTGTTATACGTTAGTTACTGGACTGTTCTTATTTCAACCTGCGGGACTTACATACTTTCAATTCTCCTCCCCATCCCTCTGGGAGTTGGGGAGGGAAGAAGGAGGGAGGAGTGAGAGAGTGACCTGCGTGGTTCTGATTTATGGCTGGGCTTAAACCACGACAATACCCAATGTTTGTTCTGTAAGGGAAGAAAGTATATTTGTCCAATAACTATAACATGTTATTTCTTTGTAATTCCTAAATGTGGGATCACTACAGGAAGACTGTGGGTGTAGAAATCAAAGGATGACTGCTGTTCCTCCTTGAGGAATAGGATGGCTTGATAGCTAAATCTAGATATTTTCAAACTATTTAACAGCTAGTTATTGCAGTCTACTGATTCAGAATACATGAAAGGAAACATTTAACATCCAAATGAAATGCTTATAAAAAACAACAAAAAATAATTCTAGCAGTAAATGAAGATGATATCTTTCTATTTTAGAGCAAAAGTAAGAAAATCAGTTTAATGGAATACTACAACTAATGTGCTCAAAAGTACCCTTACTTAGAATCAATGTTTTCTGTCTGTAACCCCCACTGACACTTCAGTTGTAAACATTTTCAAAGTGGGTAAGGAGCTGATTAACAATACAGGTTTATAGAGACAAACTCATGTCAATTAAGCCCCAGGAGGGACCATCAATTAGTGCCAGTCAGGAAACCCTTTTACCACTTAAATTACCATAATGAAAAATGGTACTTAGTCATTCAAGGTTCAAGAAACTTTTGTCATCCAAAAAATATGTTCTATTGCAATAAAAATAGTGCAGCCATAAAAAAAAAATTGCAAAATAATAATATGAAGAATTGTCTCTCCCTATGTTTTTTTAAAACTATTGTTTTAGTAAATTATTTCATTTTTATAAATGACTTAAGACAGTGTTAAGAAACCTTGGCCATACTCTTTTAGTTGGTTCTCTTTACTCTTTTACTTGGTTCTACAATGTATAATTAGGTTGTGGAAGTCACTGTGATGACAGGATTAAAGCAAATAACCTGGCAAGATGAAAATAGAACAATTAGACCAAACCCTTAGGACCTGCATTTAACAATTCTGTACTTTAAGGCTCCTCAGTATAAACAATAACAACTAAACAAAAAAAGTCAGTGCTTCTATACTTTTTCATCCTTTCAGTTTCTGGCTTTTGCCAGTTGGTTAGAATAATGAAGATTGGGTTTGGATACTTGATAAGGAGTTGGTCTGATGCAACAAGTCCAGTCTATTTAAAATTTTTGAGGAGTCCATGATACATTTTTATGTGCAATATTGAGGCATGGCTGTCAAATTCAGATTCTTCCTACAACTTGCACTGGGAGATTGCTTTAAAAATCAGATGATTGCCAAATAGGGAGGATTGATTTTTGTTTTCTTTCTATATAGCAATCAGATGTAACATTGGCAGTGTTGCATGAAATTAATCCCATGGTGACAGTGAAGAGAGGTGAGAAGCGTGGGAGGAACAAGCTTTTACTTTTTGGAAATGGAAATTCTACTTTTTAAAGTGTTAATTTTTGCTTTACACTTGCACTGTTTACTCTTGGAAGATATTGTGCTATGAGGAAGGCATTGTTTCACTCTGAAAGCTCAAGACCACAATGCAGAAGCCTGTAGGACTCTGTTCAGATCTATCCTCTCCTCCCTGTGGCTTTCGACTGTGGGAGGTTACAAAGCTTTCTGGCTTATACAGCCCCCATACATCTCCATGTAAGCATTACTGATCATCACCTTCTAGTGAGCAGCTCTGGGGTGCCTGATCTAGCTGTAAGACTGTAATATATAAGAAACTTCACTTTTTTTCAAAAAGGCCTTTTCGTTACAAAGTTAACTTTGAAGGCATATCATTGCATACCAATCACTGAGGCTGCAAGGATTTTCTTTTTGTTTTAGGGCAAATACTGTTTTCTGTTTCTTTGAGGACACTGTTTTTAGAATATCTTATTGAACTGTGTTGCATTGAAAATGTTTACATTATGTATATTGCAGTCCGTGCTACAGCCTGTGGTTAAGGCACATTAGTAAGCATATTGCTATGGATTTTTTTGTACCTTTTTCCACGTGCATATGAATTTTAAATATTTGCATGCAATCTGTCCCTTACAGTCATCTGTTTGACTTCTGTGGTTTATGAAAACTGATTGCGCTGTTGAGGCATGGAAAGTGGGTGGTGTCCATTCATGACTTCAGTGAACTGCAGAGTCCCATTAACTCTTGAGGGGTGATGAGTTGGTACATCAGAAAATGGCTAAATCTGGGGTAATGAGCTAGTTTGGATAAGAAAATGGTCACTATATATATTGTATCCTCTACCTCTTAGTTCCTGGCCCTAGAATGGAATCTAGAGATCATAAGCATTGCAATGAGGTCCCCTATAACTTTTGCACCCAAGATGTCCAAGTCTAAGTTTACCATAAGGTAACCATATGTACATTGTTATATTGTTATATACAATATGTAAATGTTCAGCCTGGAGAAGAGAAGGCTCTGGGGAGACCTTATAGTACTCCAGCAGTACCTAAAGTGAGCCTACAAGAGATCTGGAGAAGGACTTTTTACAAGGGCATGTAGTGACAGGACAAGGGTGAATGGCTTTAAACTGACAGAGGAGAGATTTAGATTAGACAGTAGAAAGAAATTCTTCACTATGAGGGTGGTGAAGTGCTGGCACAGGTTGCCCAGAGAAGCTGTGGTTGCCCCATCCGTGGAAGTGTTTAAGGCCAGGCTGGATGGGGCTTTGAGCAGCCTCGCCTAGTGGAAGGCATCCCTGCTCATGGTAGGAGGTTAGAGCTAAATGTTCTTTAAGGTCACTTCCAATCCAACTGACTCTGTGATGGTGCATTTAAAATAATGCTTCACCAGTGGTGAAGTTAGAGAAGGCAGTGGTGCAGAGGAGTGTTTGCCTGTGGCCAGGTCCTGGGGATGGGTTAGGTGACACCTAGCGCCTGTGATTAGCCCAAAAGCCACCTAAGATAATGTCTGTCTCCCTTGGTCCTTAGTGCCTGCAGCCATATAAACATGGTATTAATGTAACACTGCAAAAAATGATAACAAATTTACTATTTTCTTCACAGCTGTTCCACTATGAAGATTACTAAGTATTATGCAGCCATCAAAAGATTTTTTTAATTAGCTTCAACCGTGTATTTACTTACAAGCACTTAGCCACAGGGAATGTTTGCATCTTGTAACCCTGGAAAGAGAGAGTGCACAAGCTATAACATGACACAGGAATTTACATGTGTGAAAAGGCATGGAAGGCTGAAAGTTTTCTCACATAGAGAGCTGTGTAATGTCATACATCATGAAGCAAGACCTGAAGAAACATGATTGAAGAACTTCCGACGAAAGGTACCCAAGCTCCATATATGGTTGAATTTCAGCATACATTTGTCTCAAATTATTTTCAGGAAATCGTAAGAAATAGTAGACTAACTTTAGGATTCCTACTTATTACAAGGTAACAATTATATTAATGATGGAGAACTAATTTTTTATTAATAATTTCTCTCACTACTTTAAGCATATTTTTTGTCCCAATAGTGTGATAGATCATAACCCTTTCACTTCTGTGGTACAAAAAAAAAGCAGTTCTTCATCACATTCATCATCTTTGAAGCTTCAACGGACAGTCAGTAACAAAATCTAGCAGGCATTATCCCAATGAACGAGCTGTGGATAATGTTCCGTGTATGGTACTAACCACACAATATAATATGACAATTTCTCCTTCCAGGCTATATAGGAGAATCTATTGTCTTTTAGAATGTGGGTCTCAGGTCTCCCTGCTCCAGTGTGGCTTTGAGATCAGTGAATAAGAAATGTAAGTATATAGTATATGAACAGTCTGCTGTTTCTACTAGGATTTGTTTCAGTAAATTCTTCATTTCTCTTTTGCAGTAATTGAGTGATTCTGAGGCTCCAGAACCCTTCTCCTCTGCCCACTGTCCCCTAAAAAGCCATTTGTGATGTTGTGAGCCTGCAAATACACGAGACCTGTATGCTCTGACACACAGGTATGGTGTAACCTTCTCTGCAAGAGCCATAGGACAGGTGCTCCTTTTGAGTGAATGGAGATGGTGACAGAGGCCAGTACATCTGAGCAGAAAAGGAGGGTGAATTAAGTACAGTATTTAAAACACTTTATTTCACTTGTTTCTTCACTGTTTGCTTTCCTGTGCAACGTTTTGCTCTACCTAGAGGTGTAGGTGATGTATTGAATTCTGATGAAAAAGGTTGAAACCGCAGGTGTGGCATTGCTGTTTTCGGAAGATGTTTGTCAGTGGAAAACACCTATCCATATTTGACTCGCTGGGTCTAGTCACCTGTGGTCACACTTCTTCCTTTAGCAGTTGAGTACAGTGGGCTAATTTAGGATGAAATTTAAAACTACAGTGAACCAGCACTGCAGCTGCTCTACCCATTGGTGGCAAGAGCAAGGCAGGTTCATTGAACTGGTAGGGGCTGCAGAAATTCAGAAATGTCAGTTCTGCTGGCAGGAGTGTACTTGGGATGCATTTGTAGCAAGGTGAAACTGTTTCATTTATTGTTCTCTATTTCTGAAAAGAAGCATGTGCTCAGATGTGTGGTGAGTCATGTACAGTGTGTCCAATACATCTGTGGTGTAAATGTGTAATAAATCCTCTGCTGTCGGGGCTTTTATATTTGCTGAGGTATTAAAATAAATTTTAAATCAGGCAAAGAGTAGCTTGGACACTCCTAAGTGGCAGTGAGCATGTGCTGAGGGGTTGATTTGTGTATGGTGGAGAACATGCAAAGGGTTTCTGGGCACCTATGTCCAGACACCTCAGATGAACCTGAAGCATCTATATTTCAAAAGGGCAGAAACCACCACCAGTCTTCCTTATGGCAGCTGTATAATGAATAGCTCCCTGTGGTCATTTAAATAACTCCCTGGGCTGAGACAAACCTCTCTGTTTACTGCATGAGCATCATCACCACCTGGTGTGTTCTAAATGATCTTCTACTTATAAATGTGCATTGGGTTAATTTTATAAGTTATCTTTAAATGGCAGTGGTGTTGAAAATTAGGAGTTACTGCGCGTTAAGAATTTCTTGGGGGTTACTTGTTAGTCTAGATTAGGGGGGAAGGTAAAGTTCCTAGTGATACAGTGGGAAGCTTCACTGATGGGCAATAGGCGATTAGCACAAGACTGTCCTTAGTATTTTGGAAATTCTTAGACAGTTACGCATATGCAGCTTTTTTAAGGCAACTTAATCTGGCAATACTCAAATTGGAAATTACTCTCTAGGTAAAGAAATCAGATAAAGAGACAAACCAACACAAACAGGTCAGTGGGTAAGTAACACAGGTGGAAAAGAACTGGGGTTTCTCTAGAGCTAGTCCAGGAAATTATTTTTTCCTTAAGTAGGACAAATTAAAATAAACTCTGAATTTTCTTCAAATTGCACTTGTTCCAGTCTATGCAATGAAATTGTGCAGGAAGTGGCATTGGTAAGAATTAGTTCATTACATCAAATGATCTAGTTTTGATAAAGTAATTTCCTCACACAGGAACTCCAATGTAATCGTATGCTTCTTCTCTGTAAAGTAACTCCAGTGTTTTTTTTCCCGTGTTACTGTGAAGGACAAATTGCCATTCTGATTAAATGCTCAGGCTGGTGCCTCAGCAGTGTTTGCCATCACTGGACCTTCAAGGTCTGTTAAAGGCGGATCAAAACCTGGCCTTGATGAGATCCGTAGTTTTGGAGGCAAGAAAGGACACTTTAAAAAATGCTTTTAAGAACAGATTTGAATCTATGAAAAGCTACTAGTGAGAGCTCCTGGTCTGCCTCCTGACCTGGTGGATGGGGGAAATAAGTAGCTGTTAGCTGATTTTCATTTTCCTGTTTTCTAAGGTATATTTAATTATGACTATTGATTCTAATGAAAGCAAGAAAGCACTTTGGGGAAAAAGAAACACCAAAATAGCTTGGAAGCCTGCTGAAAATCTCTAGTCCTTGAATAAATGTCTAGATGACCCCTCTACAGAAAGATGAGTACTGCAGACAGATTTTCAGCCAGTAAACATATACAGACAGGAAGGGAGATGCAGAAAGGGCTGATTTGGAATTGGATTTTAAATATCATTAGCACTTCTTAACTTCTAACATAGAGAGTATCTGCATAATGACAGCAGCAGTGAGCATAGCACATTGCTGTAGCACTGCTGGAATGAGAGATGCAGATGCATCTCCATTAGATTTTCAAGGTTTTCTTTTAGGTGTCAGACCTCTGTAGCTCTTCTTGGTTTGTAATTCAAGGCTATGCTCAGGAAGGAAGTGTATTCATCTCTTTCTTAATGGGTTTGCACAGCTCCCCTAAATGTTGGTGGGAATTATAAACAGACTTTGAAGGAAAATATAGCTTTTAGTGCTGCATTGTAGTTTCAAGTCTCGGTGTACAGCAGGATCTGTGCATGTGTGTCTATGCACAATGCCTTAGGGATTTAGCTTTGAAACACTGTATTACTTGGACAAAAAAGGATGGTGACCTGTCTTGCTGCAATATTTGTGCAGAAGTGGGGGAGAACTCTGCTTGTTTTGTGATAGAAGCTTGGTCTCATTGGGGTTGGATTATCCTGTAGTGACCAAATCATTGGTGCAAAGAGTAATGCTGATCACATAAAAGCAGAGCATTTTAGAAAAATAACTTAATTGTTTTTCTGTGGAGTCAGAGGTCCTGTGAGTTTCTAGAAAATTTAGTTATTAAAGTTTAACTTCTCAACCCACCAATCTTTTAAGAGCATTCATGCAAATACTCTTGTGTCCCCAAACCTGGCTGATTGACTAACCTTAATTCCACACGGAGAAAAGCGCTTGCAGAAAATACTTTCAGAGAAGAAAAGCACAAGCCTCACTTTTCCCTTGCTGTTCTCTTTCCAAAATATCATGTGTTTATACCCTCATTGGCTTGCTGAGATGTCTGCAGGTAGATAAGTAATAGTCTTAATCTTATCCATTCTTTCTTTTGATTGTCTATACTGTTGATTCTGTTCTGGTCATCAGGCCTTACAGACCTGCTTAGAGATCTGTGTGGAAGAGCACAGGCGAGGAAGAGCTCTTTTAACACAGTTCTTAATGTCCCCCTATGTGAAACTAATTTAACTCAACATGCAAGACCTCAGTGGTTTTTTTCTTATTAATATGCAACAATCACATCAACAATTTAAATTTACTTTATCATGCTTAGTTGTATCTTCAGGTGTGATGTGAAGGCACATATTCCTTGAATTAATATGCTTCTGAGTCAAGCCATATTATGCATAAAAATATCTGAGTCCCTTGAAAGGGGAAAGAGGTGTACAGTCTGCTTTTAACACTAGAGGCACAGGGAAAACTTTCGGTAGATCACATCTAATATTGAGCCATTCAAGTTCCTCAGTGTTTTTATTCCTTTTTTCAAAAAGGGACAGTCCCATACAGGTGCTTTGCCCAAGACAGTACATCTTGTTTGCAGAATGTTTTTCCTGTTATTGTGACTAGATGGTCTTCAATTACTTGTGATTTTCTTCCAAACTTGTTTAAGAATTTAAAGAGTCACCTTGATTTCATGAGGGAGAGCATGTTCCTTGCATGTTTCTATAGGAAATAGTGATGGAAATCTACCAAAATGGATAAAATATTTTCTGATTTCCGTAGTCTTGAGTAAGATATGCTTTGAAGTACCAAGAGCAATATTGCTGTACAAGATGAGCATACCACCTAGATAACATGGCTGGCTGAAAGAAAAGATATTCCTGTACAGGTAGCACTGCACTGCTGGTTCAGTTATGGCGGGGACTATGAGCTTCTTGCATTCCTGAAGTCTGAAGTAAGGTTTGGATCAAACTGCTGCTGTTTCTTTATGATTATTAACTTTTTTCCTGAATGAGGTATAAATTCAACCACATTGCTACTGCTTAAATTGGAAGTGAACTGGAGCTGATAAATGCAGCATTCCCAGCAATTTGTAGCTAGCTTTTACCCCCTTGTCTAGAGGAGGAGGCTATGCAGTTGCTCAACCACAGTGACTCTAATGAGGAAGCCAAAGCCACTTATCTCAGCTGATAAATCCTCATCTCCTTATATTTGTCTTCAGCACTGTCACTTGAGTGCTCAGCTCTGTTACAGAACTTTCAGAAGCAGTAGGTAAGCTTAGACTTGCATGAAATGCTGTATGTAGTTACTGTGCTCAGCAAGACAACCTTTACATGAATGTCTTTAACTTAAAATACCTGTTCCCAGTCCCCCAGGAAAATACTACTGTGTTACCTATATTTCTTATGTTGGGACCACACAAACAGTTGCATTTGTGAAAACATGTATCTTTTGCTAAAGAACTGTTGTGGTTAATCCCAGACAGCAGCTAAGTCTCACACAGCTGCTCACTGACTCCCCTTCAGTGAGATGGGAAGAGGATTGGAAGGGCAGAAATTGCGAACTCCTGGTTTGAGGTAAAGACAATTTAATAGACAAAGGGAAAAATGCACACAAATCAAAGCAAATTAAGGAATTCATTCATCAGTTCCCACCATCCAACAGCTGTTCAGCTATATCCAGGAAAGCAAGTCTTTATCATGTGTAACGGTTACTTGGGAAGACAAAATGCCATAATGCCAAATGTCCTCCCCTTCTTTTTCCTCTCTCTCCTTCTGCTCCCCCCTCTCAACTTTATATGCTGAGCATGACATCCTATGGTATACAATATCCTTTGGGTCAGTGAAGATCAGCTGTTTGATCTGTGTGTCCTCTCCCCCTCAAACTCCTTGTGCACCCCCAGGTTACTCACCGGTGGTGGGGTGTGAGGAGTAGAAAAGGCCTTGATTGGAAGCACTGCTCAGCAACAGCTGAAACATCAGTGTGTCAACACTGCAGCACAGATGCAAAATATCACCCCATGCCAGCTACTATGAAGAAAATTAACTCTATTCCAGTTGAAATCAGCACAAGGACACATGATTTCTCAGACCTGTGAAGTGCAGTCAATTCCATGACCCAGGATGAAAATACAAAACAGAACAAAGTCCAGGGAAGATATCCTCTGGTATGTCCCTGGAAGCATCTTCCCATTCTGTTGGATGATCAAAGCTAATAGTGTTGAGTGCTATTTTTTAAACTCTCTATATACTTTGTAATAACTTAATTTAGGCCATATTTCTTGAGTTTACTTATGAGAGCTAATCTGGCTATCAAAACGTTTACTGGAGTTATGTCTGCAACTTTCCATGTACTCATCAGTGTCAGGAATACTTATTTTTGGTGACTGGGTTAATTTGTTCTAAAGACATTCATACAGATTATGTTCACATTTTTGTTTCATCATTTTAAGTACTGTTTTAATACACTTCCAAGTATAAAATCAAGGTTGACTGATCTTTAAATCTTTGGACCTTCCTTCTGTCTTCTCTTCTAAGAGTTGATGTTCTCTTTACCCTTCTCTGGTCCCCCAGGATTTCCCTGTCCTCTGAGTTCTCAAAGATAATTGCTAATGGTTCTTAGATGGTTCAAGTTAATTCCTTGAGTACTTGAAAGTGCATTTCATTTGTCCCTAGAACTTGACTGTGTATAACTTAAATATTCTTCAACCTGTCCTTTTCATATTCCTGTCCTACACTTTAATCTCTCAGTTAAAATTAATTGTTCAAGTATCTGGCTGTAATTAATCTCAGTGAAAATGAAGAAAGGCAGAATTTGGACACTTGAGCTTTCTGCATTTGCCATTGTTTGTTTGACTAAAATAAGGGAACAGGATGGTTCTTTATCTTTGATTAAAGATGATTAATTTCTAGAACTTTATTCTTGTTTTCTTTTACATTAATAGCTGGTTATAACTTGCTTTGTGCCTCCGCCTTTTAAATTCTATGCCTACATACTTGTCCTTAATTCTACCTCTACTTTCAGCAAAATTTCACTTTAAATACAGTTTGCTTTTATCTGGATTGTTAAAGAGGTCCCGAGTCTCTTTATTTCTTTTATTTTCCTTGCATTGGGATTACTTTATATTGTGCCCTTAATAGGCTGTCCTTTAACAGCAGCTGTCCTGTACTTTATAGTGTTTTGTTTTAACCCCAGGGATCATCTTGGCTATTCCTCCAAACTTGCTGATACTTCCTTTCAATGTACATTTTCCTTTTTTTTTAGAGTTATGAATATAATTGTTCTGTGAATGCTTATATCTTCTACCTTCAGATTTGCAGCCAACAATTCTTATTCTCATTCCTTCATTTTCTTGCTTCTCAGGATAGTTAAAGCAAAAAGACCTAGGTGCGGCAGTTCAAAGTGCGGAAGCTGAGACTACTAATGGTGTCCTTTAAGGCCTGTTTTGATGGGCAAGTCCATCTACAGTTTGGTCATACCTCTCCATTGATATAAGCAAAGAAACATCGTTTTAGATGTTTGGCTGCATAAGAAGTACAGTTGTCATGGGTCAGCATATACAAAGCATGAAAAGCTGTTCTATGAGATCAGCAAGCATGACATCCTGTTCAGTATTGTGCTATGGTATAGAATTGGTCCATGAAGTGAGTAGATGTCTTGGGTTTGCTTCTTGTTTGCAAGATGTTATATGCAGGTAATACCCAGCTGATGTGGAGAAGACTGTGAATGGGTCAAACAGCAGGGCTGAACAGGTAGATGAACTTGTGCCAGTCTTGGCCCTGGTCTGAACAGGACTTCTTAATTCATTGAAGTATGAAACAGGAACACAGTGAAATAAAGTCTCTGCTGATGCACATCACCTCCCCTTTTCCGAGGCTTCTGCTGATCTGAAGACTCCTTGTGTTTCCCATGCCTTCCCTATGTCTGTCCCCACCAGCTCTTCTGTGCTGCTGCTCTTCCTCTTCCCTTCTTTCCACACCTTGGAGCCCACAGCTAGCCAAGCAAGTTATTTCAAAAACTGCAGCTTGCCACTAAATTCTAACTTGGAGATTTTTATTGGAAAAGTAAATTGAGATATGCCTAATGTCCCTAAGAGGAGGATCTCCCAGCACAGCATAATCTAACAAATTTAGAGTGGCAATCTAGTGGGGGTAGCAAATGAAGCAGTGCTGGAAATCCATGGTTGCAACAACAGCTCAAATTTAAAACATTTCTTGTTCCCTGTATGTGCATTTCACATGGCTATCAGTATCAGCTTCTTTTGTTAAGCTCAGCTAGCTCTTATCTTTCTCTTTAAAATTCCTCCCAGAAGCTCCTTGCTGCAGCCTTATTTGACAATTAACCACCTGTTTCTGTTGTGTGCAGTGACATTTTAGAAAAATTCAGTACTTTTTTGTTCCATCTCTGAGAATGAGCTACCCTGCTTTTGTCATGCCTAAGCAGGGTCTTTGGCATGCCAGGACTACAGTTCTGTCTCCCATCCACAACTGCATTGCAAGCAGTCCAGCAGAGGCAAAGCAGCAATTTCATCATGGGCCTTTCCTTCCATTCTGTTACCCTACCAAAATACGATTGCTGTGCTCCTGGAGATCTGGGAGAGATATGTAGACACGTCTTCATCCATATTGGCCCTTTGATGAAGGTGTCTCTGGTCCAAAACAATAATGCTGCCTTATTCCTTTTTCTGCCTCCAGGAAAACAAAATGAAAAAGATCATTTACTTTCCAATCTGCACTGAGCTGCAGAAGATGTAGGGAGGAGTAGAGTCTCCTTTGAGGTAGTGCCACAGGCTGCATGGCTGTTGTTTGTCTTAGGAAAAACCATGGAGCTGGAAGAGGGAACTGAGTCACACCTTTCCCTTTGGTCCCATAGAAGAGAAATGTCTCTCTTCCATGAGACCAAAAGTGGTAAAGAGTCTCATTACCATCTCTGCGGTTTCATGGAAGAAAAAGTGCTGCAGATGGAAGTGATTTCCCCACATTTTTGTGCACAAAAGTTTTTCCCCCTTCTTGTGCAAGGCCACCTTTACATGGGTGGACTGAGAGCCAATGTGGTCCAAATAACACATAGTCAATTCCACTGGCATACAGGGAGGAAATCACTGTGCAAGAATTGGATTTGTTCTTACAGATGAAATAAATGTAGTTATGTCTATCTATAGCTTTATAGACTGACCAGAAGGAAATAGTTTGACCAGATGGATGGGGAGAGGGAGTCATTTATAAATTACAAGTGAAAATGTTTTAATCTCTATAAACTGGAACAGAAATAAGAAAATAAGCATTTTTTTTCATCCTGTAGAAGTTGAAAAAGATTGTCCATTCCCAAAGTATATTAAATTATAGAGATAACCATGTATTCTGTATTTTGCTATATGTTCCTTTCTCTTCTCTTTCAAATTCTTCAATCCAGTGCCCATTAGATCAGCTTCCCAACTGGGTTAGTGATAAGTAAATTTGTAGTTGTAATCAGCTGATGTTAATTATCTCTTTTTCTTGCACCTGCATGGCATAGAGCCACATCTTTCAGTAGGCTGCTACAAGTAGGCTTGTATTTATAATTTGCATATTGGAAGATGAAATGGGAAGATGTTTAATGCTCCCTGTTAGTTTTTTAATTAGGAAATTAATGACAAGCCAAAAAAGATCTTGAATACTGCATCTCTGCTAAGTGCAGATATGGATAGAAATTATTTTTGAGTTCTTTTACCTGTCATCCTTGTCTCTTTCTCATTGTTATCAACCAGGAAGTCCTAGAAACACTAATGCACCTGAATGATTTTACTTAGGTGAATGGATTATATTGATTGGGATTGGTGTTAGATTAATTTTGAGGCTGTGGGGCACTCAGGAGCTCTTAGGAAATTAGGAATTTTTGCTTACACTGGGTTTGCTCTTTGGCAAGACCTTTTTGAAATCCAGTGTTAACTTTTGTGGCTTGTTCCGTTTTTTTCAAGCACTCACACAAGAACAGAGAAGATGGCTTGGTATTGTCTGTATCTTTTGTAGGGTTTTTATCATATGTTTGTATAACAAAAATAACTTTTAAAATCTAAATTGATTAATTTTTCTGCAGTCTTTGTGTAGTTGTAAGCATGTAGGAGAAAATCTCATGCAATTGTACTCGGATTTGTCTGGAGGCTGATTGGGCTAGGCCATATCAAATGAATCAAAATAAATCTATTTAAATCAAACCTAAGTCTTTTGATATCTGGTTATTGGTAGAAATCAAATTGCATGTGTTCACTATATCTGAGAAACAAAATAATTGTATTTAGTGTCTGCAAATGGAGCTATGACATGGATTTTTGGAGTATGAATACATAGGAGAACTACATGCATATGCAGAAACTGATTTTTCTAAGGAAGCTTTCTAACATAGGTGGCAATTGTCATTATGGATGAGAAAGTGACAAATAGAACCACTTAAGCCTAGAAGCTGATATTTTTAGCATATTTAAATTATTAAAATGTAGTTACTTCTAACATTAACCTGCTGCCATGGCAATACAGCTATGTATTAATAGTCTTCCGTGTGTGGCTGACTAATCAGCTGCGAAGTCTGCCCACAGCCTGTGGGGTTTTTGTTCAGCCAGCTCCTTACATTTTGCAAGAAACAAGTGGTGTGGAGACATCCAGTCCAGTTCAGCCAAGCAGTCACAGAAGTGTTTCCCCAAATTTGTAGAGGATAATTTCAAAACATAAATGTCTTAAATTCTTTGTGTACATAAAAGATGAAAAATTGTCCACTATGTACTTAAAGCAGTTATTAATGCTTCTCACCTAAATGGAGCAACTTATAGTTGCTCATGAATTTGGTAGCATAAGAAGAGGCATTAGACTATTAGAAGAGCTGGAACTCTGTCTATACAACTTTTTAGCCCTAGCTTCCTAGCAGAAAGGGAAATGTTGCTTTTTCCTCTGCTGAGTTACTTCTGGTAAAGCAGCAGCTTTTGCTTTGGAGCAGTCAGCCCCTTTCTCTCAGATGGGCTCCAGCTCTTGCAAGGGCTGGGGGATTTGTCTTGATCTGTAAACCTGAGCTTTGCTGTTGTACTCAGCCACTACTGCTCCTTACTAAACAGGGTTACAAGTAAAGGGTATATGATAGAAAATCAGACCTCTTCCTGACAAAGTATATTTTCAATAGGCTTTATCTTTAAGTGTAACATTTTGATTAGTATATAGAAATACAGTCTTTATGATTAGATCTTGTATGTTTAACACCACGTAAACTGCAGAACTGCGTGTTCTGCAGTCTATGTTTGCATGACTGATGATAAAGAACTACTCAGAAATGAAAAATGCTTAAAGCTGAAGTTGAACTGCCCTATGCAGAACTGTAGAGAAGGAATTGGATACAAATAAGCTGTTTTCCACTCCTAGATTTCGTATTGCCCCCATCCTGTGTCAGGATTTCACTTGGTACTGTGTTTTAAATTGAGTGATGACTTGTGTATAACACAAGATATAACACACAAAGATATTTGTGTGCCTCATTGCTGGGCTACGGGACCATAAACAGTTCTTAGTATCTGTAAATGCAGTACCCTGTACTTCATCCAATAACCTTGAAGGAATTTCCAATGGGTCTTGATTTTTATCAGTCAGGGATTAAAAAATTCTCTTTTATTTTCTTCTCATGCACTAGCCATATTTTTTTTTATGGTCATACAACTTTTAAACGACCACTGAGACTGCAATCTGCATGGAAGAAATTAATACCATCCCTGACCTTTTTTGTTTTGCAGTAAAGATTCTGCTGCAACCCTGGTGCTGTACAACTAATTTACTTTCACAAGTTTCTGAAATACCAATTTTTGCAAGTATGGTTAAATTTAATGTATCTGTCCACTAAATAAGTATATGTCTTCTTGGTTATTTCTATTTCCATTATAATAATACCTGTAAGAATAATTGCCAGTGAAGCCCCAATTAGTGTTAATATCCCATCACCAGCTAAATAGCTCTGAAGTCCCATGCTTCATCAGAAGCATACAACACATTCAGGAAAATCATAGTCAAGACACTCATCAATGAAAACTTGAGAAAATAGCTAAAACTAATTATTTTTTTTTTTCAAAACGGAAACCCCCTTAATTCCCTGAATTGAACAGTAAGTCAGTTGAAGTCAAAAGATTAAAAATAAACCTATAAAAGTCTTGACCCTGATGATTTAGGTCAGTAGTTGAAAATTATTTATGCTGTACACCAACTTTTTTTTCCTCTTGTCAAAAATAACAGATCTAAAGGAGTGAGCTATACTTCTTAAAACAATCTTCCAGCAGTTTACTTAGACGTATGAAAGCTTCTTATTCACAATACTCAAAAGCATTTGTTAAGTAGGTGGAACCAGGGACTCTTCTTCCCAAAATTTGTGAATAATAATTAATGCAAAAGTGTCAGTTTAAAAGGTTTTTGGAGTTTTTCCAGTAGTGATCAATATTTATGTACTCATTACCAAAACTAAGGCACTAAGCAATCTTATTAGTTCAGATTGTCCAGTGCAGGTAAAAGGACAAAGTGAATCTGTATGAAGGAAAAACATTTAGGGCTGGTTTCTTAATGACACCCCTGTCCTTGCCCCCAGGGAGCTTTCAAACAGACTGCTTGACTTCTTACCCAGTCTGGTCCTGCAACTTGAGTATATGAGACTACAGTCCTATTTACTTTAATAGGACTTTCATACCAGCATGGATAAAAATTCATGAATCGAGGCATTAGCTGATATTTGTGGCTCCTTGGTGAATTGATTTCTTACAGACCACAGCCAGATCTGGATATGCTGGGAAATGTCAAGGCAGCGTAAAGTGTCTCTTCCACTTGCCTCTGAGCTTTCTATAACATGTAGGTTTATTGATGATAATATTAACTGGAATAAAACCTTTGTAAATGCATAGCAATATGCGCATGAGTTTCTGTTCTGCATTTGGTATAGGAGCCCTAACTCTGAATGTCATCCCAGCAGAGTAAAGGAACAGACATTTCATGCTTTCTGCCTAAAGAAAAGGGCTGAACTCTTCAAGTGGGTCAAATTCTTGACTGTATGAAAAATAATTTAAGAAAATCTTTAAGGCTCTTTACTTGTACAGTATCAGTAATGTATCATCTATGACAGTGAGGGCAGTAGCCTTTGATTAAAAACTGCAAAGCCTTTGAACATAAACAGCCGAAAGACATTGTCTGGTCTCTATGGTAAATGCAGACCTATGGCTTACGTTCCTCACTGAGCATTTGCTCTGTTATTCTACAAGTTTGAAGACCAATAAAATGACCTTTATTTTTTCTCTTCTATCCTGTTTCTGTAGGTTTTTTCTTTAATCTTTGTCTAATGGCACTGATGTTGAATGCAGATAAGTCATTGCTTTGTTCTCTATATTTTTTTTTTATTTTTTTTTTTTAGATAATTAACTAGAGTACCAAATAAACATTCTAGAATTTTGTGGATGTTTTGTGTGGTGGGTCTATTCTTGCTTCAGTTCCTGACCACAAAGAAGCGTAAAGAAGATGCTATGCAGTTGATTCTGAACTGGTGTCTTACCTTCTTTTAACTGGAAAAAAATTCCATATCTAAAGAATTGAGAGTCATACTGTTCAAGCATCTGAATCTTGGTGCAGTACAAATGTTTGGTGTAATTATTATTTGTAAAGTATAGTAGCAAGTATAGGAGCAGCAGCAAATTCTGTTGGGGGATGTTTGACTCCCTATACAAAACACAGGTGAAAAAATGTTGCTAATTAATGTCTATGAACTATTTACTTATATCTGTCTCCAAAGACTGCATTTTCATTTTGCTTCGCAGTGCTGGCTCTGACTCTAGAAAGGAAGGGAAAATGTGCTCTTTATGGCTAAAAGTGCTTTTCTAAAGTGGATATTTAGTGCTGTTCTTGACAGGAACTTACTCATCTAGAGAAAGTCAATAGGACAACCGCAACAGACCCAGCAGGATTCTTACACTCTAATATTAGAGGTTACATTTTATTTCTGAATTTTGTCTTTTGTCTCTTCTACATGCCACTGCACTGAATGTGATAAAAGGCAAAACCAAGGGGTGTGGAAGAGTAATGAGTGTAGAAAAAGTGGAAAAGTGCCAAAATTACTATTGCTGACAAGCACAGTGAATAGTTAAAGAGGCCCTTTCACTAGGGAGTTGAGTATGTAGAGTGTATTCTTTTTCCCCTAAAAAAATCTGCACAATAAAACTTGAGGTGTTATTCAAACGCTGTTTTGCCAACTCCTATTGAAGAAAGCACTCTACTTTTGTTGACATTCTTTCCTGACTGTTTCCCCTGAGCTTTTTGCAGGTAACAGCTTGGCTTACATTTTTGCCTTTTGGGTCTGGACATACTGGAAGAACACAGCAAAAGCCAAATTTCCTGCTCTTTTTTTCTGTGCACATGTGGTCATGGAGCTGTACTCTGCATGCACTGCTCACAGCTTTGAGAACATAACTCTAAATGTAAGCTGCTTCTGTGATCTGCTTGTCGGCTGCATAATTTAAATATTAGAAGACTGGAAGGAAGCAAAGGTTCAGAAATCAATTCTTCAGTCAAATATCTCAAGGGACTCTATTTCTCTGAAAAAGGAAACCAGCTCTTCATGTAGTAGGGCTGGCATGGAGGGGAATGCTCAGCAGAGGAAAGCGACTCAGCAGAGGAGAGTGAAGGGGCCTGGAGCTTTATTCCTTAGGAGAAAAAAATAGTCAAGCACTCGCAAATCCGGCCCATCTTTGCTTTCTTCTATATATTTCTTTTTTCAGCTCCTGCAACAAGAGCCTAGAGCTGAGGTTTTACCTTTTTTTGCAATAGGTAAGAGCTCCTCCTCACTCTTGCAGCCCATTGGGATCAGCTTTTCTCTTGCTGCATTAAACATAATGGGCCTCTGCAAGGGTTGTCATACTTTAAATACCACAAATTCTGGTTGCAGTGACTTTTTGCATGTTTTGAGTGAGTTTGCACCCCAGGGGAGGAGAGGGTAAGTAACTCACACTCATAATATGGTGCCAAAGTTTTCCTGTGGAGCCAAGTTAAAATGGGGAGAGGGAAAAGAAGGGGGAGATGAAGGGAAGAAGGCGGCGGAGCCACGCACGAGGATAACAGAAAAGTGGTTTCCTTAGCAACAACAGCACTTTGGATGGTTTCAGAGAAGAGTACAACTGGGTACAAAGTATCTGATTAAAATTTATTGCAGGGGATAGAAGCAGCGCGAGCCATAGCAGATCCAACATGTGTGCAGAAGAGCAGGTGCTGAAGACATAGTGATTTGAATGATTTCTGTATTATCTGGGCTATCTTCTGCACACACAGAGAAGAAAAGAGGTTTGTGAAGTGGCAGGTGGGTGAAGGTGGCATGACCAAATTCTGAAGGCACAAAAAATCAAAATGAAATGCATGCCCTGGGCTCACAGTGTAGGGAAAACAAAGCTTTTTTTCACATAGAAAAAGAAGTCTTGAAGAATTTCCTGCTACAGAAAATTACAGAAGCTGCATTTAATAAGGAGAGACATGTTTGCTTTCATCTATTGAGGTGGATCAATTTTTGGCAATAGTAGTTGCTAACTGTCCTACTGTGCTTCTATTTGTGAATTGAATTTTTTTCATTCACCACGGTGATAAGTAAACATCCCAACCACACACTCCTAAGCCAAAAATAATTGCTTCTCTTTATGGTAATACTAGGTCCAGTGGCAAAAGAACTGCAATTAACATTTAGACTTCTGCTTTCCACCTAGGGTTGCTGCTTGAAAATTTACCAGGTAGTTGTTTTATAAGTCTTTTAATTAATCTAAGATGTTGACTAGGTTATTTTTAATATTTTATATATTTTATATTTGACAACTCCTGTGTTTTAGTTGGAAAAGATGCTCATTTCTCATTGTGAATATTTAAGCAATTATTTAGATGCCTGAAAGTCTATTTTAGATCTTGAAAGTCAATTTATAGTCATGTACTTTGCTCTGTACTTAAGTTTCCTTATCTGTAAAATGATGGTGTCACATTTCTATCTCACAGGGTTGTTGCAAGATTTTTTTTTTATAGGAAAATATAAAATATTTTGAGTTTCTTGTATGGCTGTGTAAGTGTAAAATACTATTATAAAGAGAACTTCAAAACTTCAGATTTTTATCTGAACTCTTAAGTTTTCGATACTGGACTCAGAGTTATGACAGTGCCCTTTAATGCAGTATTCCCATTAGATTTGTCTTTTGTGAGCATGCTGTGGTGCATAGAAAATGTCTGCAGTGAAATGCAACTTAGTCAAACATATCTTGGTTCATTTTTGGTTTTAGATCTCTCAGGTGTTGCAGCTCAGAGCAGATAGGATGGGTAGATGGGGAGCTCAGCTGACCTGTGAAGCATAGACTACAAAACGAAGATCATATGAGTTCTCATTGGACCAAACATCCCAGGAATTGTAAAATCATAGGAAAACTCACTTGGTCTTTCTAAACACCTACCATTTGGCATGAAAGGAAGGGGGTCCTGTAAAGATGTTGTTGTCCTAATGAAAATCTGTATGTGTGTAGATAAATACAAACCATTAGGAAGGTCCCATGAGTTTACTGAAAGTCAGTAGGTGTATGAGCACTGAGCAACCACCATCCTGATGAACGCGTTAGAATTTCCAGCCAAAGGCAGTAAGGGGAAGGATGCACAGCCCAAAACACTTGGACAGGGCCATCCATGTAGCCCCTCATTCTGTCCCACTTCAGACGTTGCCTTAGAGGAATTGCCACTTTCCTTTGTGGTAGTGAAGTACAGAAACAGCCCCATATGATGAGGATCCGGTTTAATGGACCAAAACCAATGCTGCATTTTACCAGTTGATATTGAGGTAAGCTCCTGAATCCAGAAGTATCAGTAAGAAATACATCAGGCACAAATGTATGCTAGTAATGAGATAGCCAGGTTCTGAACTAATCAGTGAATACAGACCATGTCTGAATATTTTCAACATCTATATTTCTTTGAACAGGCTGGTTTTGTCTAAAAATAGATAAAAAAGTTCCTTAGAGTTACTTTTTCCATCTAATACCAACGGTTTTGAAAACGGCTGTTATTTTGATTTTTTCATTGTTTAAAAAGTGTCCATTAACATGCTCAAAAAAGTTAACAGAATTGCAATTTCCTAAATTAATATGGTGATAATAAGATAGAGTTCAAAATAACTAGTATGTCGGCATCAAACTAATAGAGCTCTGTGCTTCACAATCTTGCTAATAATAATAGTATGCGGATAACTAACAACTAAATGTTCCCTAAATTTGAGGAAACATCCTGTTCCTTACACACTTCAAAGCAACTGGAATGGGTTGATGCTATCTTTGGCAGTGTCAGCCTCTGACATTCGTCACTTGGCTTTGTTATACTCCTTCTAGACTGACTGGACTACTCAGTCTACTGCCATGTATTCAGGTATTTCTACTGGACTGCCCTTTGCAAGCACAGGGCTTAGAAACCTCTCCAGGGAGTGGGGAAGAATATGGGAGAAGTTTTTGGCAAACACTGAAGGTGTGCAAGCTGCTACAAATGCTGACATCTGTTTGTGTCACTTTTCACAATGCAATGCCAACATGAGTTCCCCCTTCCCACTTGTGCAGAAGTTGTGGCCCATAATTCCTCTACATTCTCTGCTATAACTTCTCTCCCACTCCAAGCCACTGAGCTCTGAATGAAGAAAAGATGACTTTCATAAAGCTTTTAGTGTTACTCCTCGTTGTGTCGTGGTACCGTGTATGATAGATTGATACGGCAGGATTAAGAAATAATTTATTATAATCTTCATCAATTTAAAGTCTCCATTTGATTTAATGAATTGGGAGTTTATCGGAAAAGCTTTTATCCATGGTCATTGACTCGAGCTCCCTTGGCCTGGCTTCTGGCGGAGATGCACTCTAACTGGTTTGAGATCAGGAGAAGTGGTACGGGTCAATTTTTGTTTGCATTTCTAACTAGTGGAAGTAGCAGGCAGGGCTGCTGTCTGACATGTCCACTATTTATCTTGTGGGTATTTTTTTTCTAAAAGTGATATGGGATAGGAGATAACATGATCTGTTGGGAAGGCATTGGTGTTAGAAGAGCTGTAAAATGCATGTTCAGTCCCTGTCTTTACCTATGAGTTCCTAGATACTCATCTAGACAATCTCAGGCAAATTAACTTTCTGTTAACCTCTTTCCTATCTATACAGTGATGAAGAAAAAATAGCATTTTGAAATTATTTGCTTGTCAAGGGTGAACTAATTTTTGAGGCTATGTCAGTAAAGCAACCTGCTATGGGGGCCACATATCAGGAGGTGCTTTGTCTATATGCTTTATAGGTTATTTTAAATGAAAAAGTCTACTATACTGAAAGCCTATTTTAAATAAGACTAGCTCTAAAACTCAATGTAAACTAAACTTTTAAATTAAAATTCCATAGCTTTAACTTTTGTAAAGTTGGCACAAAGTATACGATAAAATTAATGTTAAAATGTAAAATTAATGATTATATTTAACTGTTCATTATATGTAAACGCTTTTGTTTTGGGTAACCACCTAAACAAAATAAAAAGAAAATGAAGAACAGAAGTTGAAAAAGATTAAGATATACCACAGAAGTTGATTCACTGTGTGTGTATACATGTGCAAAATTTAGTAGTAAAAGCTTACGTGCTATATTATTTAAGTTTCATTTTGAATGTAGATTTTGAGATACTGGATAAAAAAACCCAGATGTTGCTTAAAATACACCTAAGGCTTTCCAATGTATTTTTATTAAATTTGATTCTTGGATGAGATCTGAGCTATATTACACTGTTAAAAAGTAAACTCTAGCTTAATGAATTCAACACCTTAAAAATTGTAGAGGTATTTCTCATAGGCAATGTCCCACAGTTCTAGTCAACTATTAGAACTGATTTTTGATTTTTTAAAATTATTTTACCTTATTATTAATTTTTTGGGATAACAGCACTCTCCTTTCCGGAGGCATACCATGGAACTTTGTTTTCCTGCTTATGTGGTCCCAGGGGAATAGATGAGAGAAATGTATTTTCCCTTCATCAAAGCAGGAATAAACTTATATCCTCCAGTTTGCACCACAGGTCTGTGTTGCATATTTTATACATCTCTCTACTACAAATCAGTAGAGAATAGCAGAAGTGCAGAATGTACAGCAGAGATCTAAACCATGCTTGAATGGGGATGAGAGAGAAGATTTATCCTCATATATAGTGCTGTTAGTGACACCAAATTTAACAATGATTTCAGGATGGGCAATGCTGATTCCTCCCTCTCTCCAAGTACAAATAATATTTGGTATTAGCTTTCTTTGCCACTTCTAATTATATTGGTTTTTAACACACTAAGCAAATTTGGCTAGGTGTTGTTTTTGATGTGTAGGAGAGACAGTCCTATTTAAACTTGAATAAGGATTCTCATTTTTAATAGTTTGTGTAAAAATGTTGAACGCATGGAAGGACTCAATTTCAAGCTAAAACATACCAGCCCTGAGTGTGGAGCAGGAACAGGTCCTCTCTACTGTTTGGGCACAATGGTTATTCAGGTGGCTTTCATAGGAATTGCTCTATATGAGCATTGTGGAGGTGAACTGAAGAAAAAGTTACTCAAGCAAGGTGCGTTTTGGCAGGCGAGGAGGAGGATGAGGGTGAAAATGAAGAGCTGGATAGGAATGAAGCCTGCCAAAATAGCAAAACACAATGTTTTTCAGCAGAGCAGAAGAAATGCCTTGTTAGCAGAGGATATGCAGAGCACCTGGCAGTGCAAATAGTGATCAGGGCTGTCAGGCAAAGGAAAAATCCTTGAGCCAGAAAGCGGGAGATGCCTGGGGTGCAGGAGGAGGGTGACCTGGCAGGAAGACAGGGAAAGGCATAGGATATCTTAGATGGTTTAACTCCTGCACAGTCCAGTGACTGGGAGGGACTGGTTACCCTGAAGGCCTATTTGAATTTTTATCTTTATGTTTATTGATGTAATACAATCTTCATAATTTTTATATGTGTGCCTGTGTATTAGACATATGCATATATATCTAGTTTCTTAAGGAAAAAGGTGTTTTCTCAATTTACAGGAGGAATTTATAATCATTCTTTAAAAGGTAACTTGAAAAATAAGTGTGAAATCAATGTGTCTTCAGGCCCTCTCCCTTCTGAATAAAATAGAGCACATCTTCCCTCTACAGCTCCTAGTCTTGTGCAACACTGCAAAATTACTGTGCAGTGGGGTAATTCAACTTTCAGGGTGTCACTTACCATCTATAGTTCTAAATATTGAGAGATTTATTTATAATTCCAGCATTAATCCTTATATGAAGGCACCATTGTATTGGACATCAAAATCCTAAGGGATGGAAATAAAAAATATTTCATGGAACTAGGAAGCATTTTATACAACAAATACTCCATAAAATTAGAAAAGCCTTATCATTTAAAAGATGAATCACACTGAGTCGTAACTGCTCTGTTATGCTTTGCATTCTGTCTGCTGATATCTCGTATTTCAAATGCGTATATCATCAACCTCCTTATTTATACTTTACAATCCTTTCTGGTTGTTTTTTTGTTGTTTGTTTTTTTCTTTTTCGTGTGTTGTTACAAAAGTTTTGCTGATCGCTCATCTTTAAATTTAGTTTTGGAAGTGTTCAATGGTTAATTTGAAGTATGCTTAAGGTAGCATTTAAGCTCGAATTGCTGTTCTGGGATTTCTGGGATTGGAGGAGGAAAACTTTATTTTATATACTGTCTTTTGCTTCAAGAGCACCAGGGAAAACAGATCTACGGTACAATCCACACATATGACAAAAAAAGATACTGTTTTTTCTCAGTAATTTATCATCTTCTCTATGATGTAAAGTCTAGTTTTTCAAAAGAAATAGAAGGTAAGGAAAAAACCAACCCTGAATTTCGTATTCCAATACAGGTGAGAAACTTGGTGACTGAAAGACAAGCTTATTTTCTGTATTTCTGATGGACTTTGGTCTACTATTTACAAATTCTAATGGGGACACTAAGATATGACCCTGCTGCATAATGATTTTCTAGTTTGTGGTAGATTTTTGGGAAAGATGTTATTCCATGAAAAATCTGTTTAGACATTTCATAACACATCTGAAATGAACACCATTTTCTAGTGTGTTTTCAACCAAGCAAAATGTGACATGTCATCGTGACTGTAACAGAGAACCATATTTTTAAACAGATGTCATTTCTCTTACGATTACTGTATTCTATTATGAATCACCTCTGTTGGTGGGGAAAAATTAATTTCTAAATGTACAAAACCTTATACCTGAAATACACTGTGTTCTGGAAACTGTAATAATAGGACCCAGTAGTCCTCCTGTGCCAGCCTCAAATGCCATTCACTCTTCAAAGAAGAAATGCTGAGGTCTTGAAAGATATCACTAGGAATTATAGATAAGAATTTTTATATCAAAACCATCATGTTGTGATAACAATGAAGTCTTTCAGTATAAACAAACATAATTGATGGTGTTTGGTGTCAAATGATCTATAAAGTAATCTATTTCATACATGATGGCTGCAGAGATTTAATAGGCAGCAGAACATTGCTATAAAATGCCATGATGTCGCACATAAGAGAGCTGCTAATTAGAATTGTCAATCAGAGACTGATCACTAACTCATAAACTGCATAAGATGCTGTTGCATCCAAGCAATTGTGTTATCTTAAGAGTACAAGAAACTGCACTATTCAGCTCCTAGCTGTCAGCAGGATTTCACAGGCTGAAGGTCTGTTTTATCATCACAGTCTGTTCAGCAGCCCTTCTGAGAACACCTAGAGCATTGTGAGCTTTGCAGGCTGCTGATAGAAAAGAATGCTGTGCTGTAATGTAACATATATATCAAACTTCTTTTTTAATTTAGAAAAATAAGTTGTAGTGTCATAAAATCATAGAATGGTTGGGTTGGGAGAGACATTAAAGATCATCTAGTTCCAACCCCTTGCCATGGGCAGGGATATCTTCCATTAGGTTGCTCAAAGCCCCCTCCAACCTGTCCTTGAACACTTCCAGGGATGGGGCAGCCAAAGCTTCACTGGGCAACCTGTTCCCTCATAGAGAAGATTTTTTTTCCTAACCTCTAATTTAAATATCTTCCCTCTTCCATCTCAAAGCCATTTTCCCTTGTCCTATATGCCTTTGTAAAAAGCCTCTCTCTAGCTTTCTTGGAGGCCCTGTCATGCACTGGAAGGCTACTCTAAGGTCTCACAGGAACCTTCTCTTCTTCAAGCTGAACAATCCCAACTCTCTTGGCCTGTCTTCATGGGAGAAGTGATCCAGCCCTCTCATCATCTTGGTGGCCCTCCTCTGGACTCGCTTGAGCAGGTCCATGTCTCTTTTGTGTTTGGGGCCCCAGAGATGGACACAATACTCCAGGTGTGGTCTCATGAGAGCTAAGTACAGGGGGAGAATCTCCTTCCTCAACCTGCTAGCCACACTCCTTTTGATGCATCCCAGCATCCGGTTGGCTTTCTGGGCTGTGAGTACACATTGCTAGCTCATGTTGAGCTTCTTGTCGACCAGTACCCCCAAGTCCTTCCTCTCTCCCAGCCTGTCATTGTTCTTAGGACTACCTAAATCGAGGTGCAGGACCTTGCACTTGGTCTTGAACTTCATGAGGTTTGCACTGGTCTACCTCTTCAGTCTGTCAAGGACTCCCTTCAGTGTGTCAACTGCATCACGCAGCTTGGTTTTGTCAGAAAGCTTGCTGAAGGTGTACTCAGTCCCACTGTCCACATTGTCAAAAAAGATAATTAACAGCACTCATCCCAATACCGACCCCTGAGGAATGTCACTTGTCACTGGTCTCCACTTGAACATTGAACTGTTGACCACAACTGAGTTGTGTGTTCCTTATTCACCAAGTGCTGCATCCAAGAAATCCATGTCTCTCCAGTTTAGGACAGGAATGTCATGTGGACAGTGTCATGCTTTGCACAAGTCCAGATAGATTATATCAGTTGTTCTTCCCTTGTCCACCAATGCTGTGGTCCCATCATACTTGTGAGGCAAATATGTTGTGTTCAGTTTTCTTTTTTTGTATAGTGACACATAAAAGGAAGACCTTAACGAAGAGGCTCTTTCCACTCCATGTGGCCATTTCTTCCCTAAAGTTTATATACTGCTTTCTCTTAGAATTGCTTTGGCCCTCATGTATTTTTTCTTTTTCTTTTTTTTTTTTGTTTGTTTGTGCAGCATGTTGGGAAGGAATTGTGCCTTCTGCAGCTGCATGCCAATAGGTGAACACTACTGTTTGTAAAGCATTCTTGTATCATGGAGGATAAAAGAAATATACTGGAGAGCATACACATGTATTAAGTGTCTTAATAAAGATCTATAGGAAATACAGCATGAAGAGGACTGGTGTCTGTTACTTTCAAAATAAACTGAAGAATAATTTTATTATAGATTAACAGGGGGCTGATGTTATAATGTTCTTTCCCTTTGAATTTTCAGCATTTTCTGGTTCTATCTCTGCAGATTGTGTTCTCACACTGGGAAAGTGTCTCCCCAGTCACTTGTAGATGTCCAAAAAAAGGCTGGTTACAGTTTGCTGAAAAGGTTCAGGATGGCAATGCTACATAGTTATTGAAGGGTACAAAATTTGGAAATAATTGTATCCAAAATATTTGTATTTTTCCGTGTGACTCTCTGCTATCAATCAAAATATCTGTAAAGTGTTTGGAAGGAAGAATTTCTAGGAAAGCAATATTTTCTCTCTTTAGAAAAGCCTGGTGTGGTAGGTTACTGTCAGCTCTGCTGAAGAGGAAGGAGCAGAGATCAGGGTTGTAGTTAGTTTGGTGGGAACTGAAACAGTATAATGATTCTGCCTTAAACTTGTAGAGGACTGTTGGGGTATCTGAGATAAGGCAGGGTCAGCCTAATGTCTTCTCCTGGATTTAGCTGTAGCAGTCATTTTTATTCTTCGTAGTAGCTGGTGCAGCGCTTAAACCATGGCATGTCTATAAATTGTAACCGTTGAATGTTGAGTGTAAAAGTCGACTATTTTGGGATTCAGGCGTTGCAGAGTAATTTAGGTAAGAAGGGGCCCCAGGAGGCCTCATGTCAGACCTCCTGTCCCAGCAGGGTCAGCTCTGGGGTCTGACCTGCTTGCTTAGGGCTTCATCTGTTTGGATCTTTCAAAGCTATGTGGTTGGAGGTGGTGCTACATATCTGGGCAAGCTGCTCTCCTGCTTTACTGCGCTCATGGGAGAAAAAGGTTTTCCTCATAACTGCTCTGTCACTCACTCTTCTTTAGTTTTGAAAGATTAGTGTAATAAATGCAAAGATAATGGTGAGTAATTTGCTACCAAAAATAGAATTACCTTAGGATATTGTCTTAAAGAAAGACAATAAAACTCATCCAGATCCCAGTTTTATTTTATAGCAGCTGTAACTAGACATTGGAAACAACTCCTTGCACTCGAGGTTTGTCTGCAATGTTTTGCAAGGGAATTCTCAAACTGTAAGCATTGGGAAGGTTAATTTAACACAGCTTTAACAAAGAGTCTCATCTTCTCTAGTGTTAATAATTTAAAACATCTTTACTTGATAACTGACCACTGTCAATTATCATATCTAAGACGCTGAATAGGTAATATCTTGTACACTGATTCTTGTCAGTATTTTATAAAATAGTCAGCATCTCATTCATAAACCTTGAATTTGGAAAGCACAAAAAACCCTTTTAGAACAGATGGTTTCTGTGATTGATGCCCTAATGCACAGTTTCAACTCTGTCTAGTCATTTTAACAAGAAAGTGTCTTAAGTATTCAACAGTTGGCTTGTCAAATTAACATCAAGGACCAGTTTGGGTGTAAAATTACAAGCATAAGTCTTTTGGTGATCTGAAGGTAGGTGAAATATTAGCTAAAAGGAAAATTTTGAGGAAAAGCCTTTTCTGTGCTCTGACAAATATCAAGCAGAGATGCTGACATTGGACTTGACCTCTTTTTTGTGGGGTATGTGTCTTTCTACAATGAAGTCATGGAAATACTACTGCTCTACCATGAAATAGGGATAGGGCTAAGAAAGGCTATTTGTGAGTCTTTAATGCCAGGGTCTGATGCCCCCATGATCTAACTACCGTTAAGATTCTGTCTCCAGACCATCCTTAATAGAAGGCTGCTCAGAAAGCCATGTTTAATTGAACTGACATGAGTGGTGGAATAACATTTTATAATCAAGTTCATTAAGTCTAACATCAGATCCTTTGTACTGCTTTTATTACTTCGTACTTGGGAAATTTGACTTCCATGTATTAGAAAAGTTTGGCTTAGGTGATGTTCTGTTTAGGTCTTTTGATTGTATAGAAACTCTTTAGTAGGGAGGAAGGTATGGGAAGATGTGGCAAACCAACTATTTCAGTTCACTGAAAAAACCAAAAAAAAGTAGTTATTTATTCAATAAAGTTCTGCATTCTGAATAATGCCACAAGACTCTTTTGAAAAGAATAAGACTTATAAGAAATCCTGCCTCTTAGGAGATGTGGTTTTTCAACTCCTGCTTAATTTTGCAGAGAATATTTCTATGCCAATAATACATGCCTGATATAAGAAAGAGAGCTGGAGGGAAAAATAAAGGCAGGGGAGAAAAAGGAGGAAAGAGTAGGGATAAAGTGAAAAAGAAACAGTAAATAACAAGGGAAGGGGAAAAGGGGAGAAAAAAGGTATTTCAAGTGGTTAAAGATAAAGAGAGGGATGAGTAGGAGGTGGTAGGTTCAAAACAAACAAGCGTGGGGGTAGGCTCTGAAACTCCTGCCACAGGATGTGGGGAAAATATGTATTCTACCAGACAATATTACTTCCATATGCTGTATATGTTTAGCTTAGATGTCTTCAGCAGAGAGGAGATAATAAAAAATGCATAGTAAAGAGACTTTAATTTCAGGTAATATCTAGACACATTAATAGAATAAAAGTCCCCTAACTATTTGGAAAGCACATCTGACAGGTGGTGGGATGGGCAGGGGAAGGCTTTGACTTTCGGTCACTGTTGGAGATGGGACATGGGATGTGGCACTGCTGCTCTGGCCCTCTGGGGCTGTTCCTATGTCAGGAAAGACAACAGTGCTAGCAGAAAACTCTGATCAGTGCATGCTATGAAGGAAAATTTGTAAGCTCTAAAAAGAAGGGTGCAAACAGAGCCAGAAAATTTTCAAAGGGTTAATATCTAATTCTCTTTATGGCACTCCTCTTCCCTGGCTCTCATCCACTTTCCTTACTCCTGGTAAGGTGGCTTCCACTTGCCATTGTTTTTATGACATTGCTGAAATCCATCATTCTCCTTAAGTACACTTTTGTCCTTATGGCTCCCTAGGCAGGTATTATCTCTCACCACTCAGTATTTAGACTTATGCTGTGCTCAAGTATAGTTTGTGCTAATCTCCTTCACTCTGAGGAATTCCTAATATTTATCTAGAGCATATGCAAGGCTTTCTTTGGAAAGATGCACGTGAGGTACATTTCTTTGAATTAGATGCATTGTTCAAAGGTGTTTTTCTGTACAATTTAGCTGTGTGAAACAAACACTTGAAATGGGAGGACATTGTAAAACTGCAGTTTGCTTGATGCTGAGATGTCTTAAGGCTGTGCTGCTGGAACTTCCTACCAGCACCTCAGTACAGGTCCTGTGCCACTGTTAATAACACATCCTCAGCAGGATGATCAGGAAACTGGATCTTGCTTAATTCCCCATCAAATCTTGGTCAGTTGACACAATGCAGGGGTGTGAGGTGGAGCAGGAGCATGGGTGGTACAGCCCTGGGTTAGATTGAAAAGGCCCCAGTCTGTGACTTTTTGAATCATGACTTTTTCTTCCATGTTAGTAGACCAGTTCCCTTCATGTACCTTTTACGGAGGACAGTATTGTGCTCCAAGTTTTTTTTTCATTTTTTTTTTCTCTCCCTTTTTTGGGTTTCTCTGGTGTGCAATGTGTAGCCTTGCAAGTGATGGGCAGGCTTTCTTTTAAGGTGAATAATTTTTTCTGTGGTGAACTATGGAAAATTAATGAACACATCACACTTAAAATTTAAAAGCACTGTTAGGGTGCACAAATGGTTTGCAAAATGTCATCTCTGCTTAGTCTGAGACCAGTTATTTGACTTTTGCATCTGTGTAAGAAATTCAGTGCTCCAAATACAATGAAATGTATTCCAAAGTTCCATATCTAACATGCAATCAAAATGGAGAGATTATATGTGCCTATAACACAGAAATACTTTTCTTTGCTCCTTTAAGACAATTTTACATAATTTAACATATATAGAATATAATTATAAACTGGACGTGCTTAATTTGAAATCTGGAGTGATAAAACCCCACACAGTTTGACATGAATAATTGGTGTAGGTTTGCAGTTTGTAATTCTTTCTAACCACTTCTCTGTAACAGCATTGCGCCACAGAGAACGCTTTATCACCCATTGCATAAGGGAATTAAGTCACTCTTATTGAAAGAATAGGTGACTGTTTACCTCTGATAAAATTACAAGGTAATAACTACGAGTAATGTCAAAGTTTAACTACCCAAAACATTGTTAATTACCCATTTCTAGATGATTGTTAGGGGGAAAAAATGAAATAATAATAAAATACTGTTTCTCTGCATGAAATGCTTATAAGAAACTTCAAATGAGAACAGTATAAGAGTGCCTCCAAGTGGCACCTGTCTAAATTCCACTTCAAAGAAAAAATTAAGGAATTAGCTTGCAAAACCAAACTAAACAAATCCTGCTTTTTTTGTTTTTTTTTCCCCTTAGTCCATTTCATTCCTTATACAATTATAGACATTATTTTGTACTAGCTAAAGGGACTTGCTATATGTTAAGAAACCACTAGAGAAGGGTATGTAATCTAAGTCAGTGCTCTTAGAGAAATGCCTTTGCTTCCAATGTTTGCAATGGTCATTCTTACATTAATGGTTAAGATAAGCTTATTGACACTGCATGTCACTGTATCACTGTTTCCTGGGAACTGTCACTTTACAGAAATTGTGTTTTCATTTGCTTTTGTGGTGCTTCCCCACTAAGGGATCCCCAGTTGGTGTCGGAGCAAGGGCAAAGTGACAACCTCTTTATTGTGACCTCAAAGTGACAACAATCTGCACCATGCATGGCTTTGTGGGTCACTACCATGTGTTCAGGCTTTATTGCTGCCGTTGATGTCTGCACAAGGAGTAAGGGTAGACTATGCAACATGGAGACTTTTTGCCCTACAGATGAAGTAGTGGAGTGACTGACTCAAAGAGAAGATCTATGGATTCAATCAGCTGTGATGTGGTAGTGCTGAAAAGACTAGAAGATCCCTTATGCCTGCTAACACAGGACAGTGAATTTTGCAGGTATGGTTGTGTGACAGAAAACCGTGTGAAAAGACAAGTGTGTTCTCCTGTACTCTCTGAGGTCTGGCCTTTGGATAGACCAAAGGAGCATCTTAATATCAAACCCCTTTTGCTTTTGAAACATAGTAGAACTAAAAGAAAATCAGTTAGAAACATACCTGAGAAAAGAACTTTTTTTCCCCACTGTGGAAGTGAAGTTCTGGAATTGACTGTTTCAGGAGGTTGTGGAGACAAGCAGCATCAATCCACTCAAAACTTGATTAGACAAATTCATGGATAATAAGTCCACACAAAACACTATAATGTTGGAAGGGATCATGCACACGTTTGCATGAAAATCCCTAATCCAAGAAATATGAATGTTGGAGTGCTGGAGAAAACTGTGGACCATGGAATGTCATGCAGGCTCTTCCAGCTGGACTAGATGGATCAAGGGTCTCACCCAGCAGGCAATTTCTTTTGCCATTAACAAAGTTTATACTCCAAATATTGAAGAGAATTGATTACAGAGTGGTTTATGTTTGTTTTATTTGTTTGGTCTTTTTTTAGTTTGGCTTTTTTGTTTGTTTGTTTGCTTGTTTGGGGTGTTCTGGGTTTTTTTTGTAGCTTGTTGGTTTTTTGGGGTTTTGTTTTGGTTTTTTTTTTCTCTATTAGAAAATCTAGCCCTGAAGTTTTAATCACCAAAGATGAAAATCACTCATATAAAGAAGACTTCATATAGAACTTAGGAATGACACAAAATTATACATGGGAACAAATCTTCAAGTTCCATGAGGTTCATGTGCCTTTTTTATATAGGTGTCTGAAGTTGTAGCATCCTTTTTAAGAAGGAAATAACTTGCTATCTGGAAGAAAATAATTGTCTGAGAAACCTACTAATTTAAATAGTCTTCCATGATTGACAGGTTATAGCACCCCCAACTAATACGTAGCTATGTGATGGCAGACTTCACAGTTTACAGATAGATCAAAAGAAAGCAGGAAACTAGTTTTTACTTTGGAGTGAAATAGTATAGTACATATTCAGCATTCCTTTGAATAAGCAATCCATTTATTAAGAGAGAAAATCAGCTGATATACATTAGAAGAAAATAGAAAATACAAATAAAAGTTGCACTTATAGTAGTTTGTGTTTTTTGTAGAGGTTTTTATTATAGACAGTAGCATTTAACACCTATTTTTACAAGTCTGTCTACACATTAAAGAGCTGGGATTTGAGTTCAGACACGAAATGAATAACCAACAATACAGCCTGGGAAAACACAAGTGCAGATATCTGGTGTTTGAAACCTGCATGAAGATTTACTTTTGCTCTAAAGGAATGGTTGCAATTTTTTGCTGAATGTTTTCTTTGTCTATCTTAAAACTGTTGGTTTTTTATTTTTTAAAGATAGATCATGTTTTTCTTACTCCAAGTTTTATGTGAGAAACATTTTAATTTCTCTTCAACAGTGATTTGCAGTTTAGTAATCCTTGGAATAGCTTTCTCAGAGGAAAGATCTTTGCCAGAGATCAGTCTGCAGGAAAAAGGAAGGAAATTTAAGAAACTAGCTAAAATAGTGGGGAAATTCAGGAAAACATATCTGAGCAACCTATCTGAGAACAAAATAGTGGTAAATGAGAAAAAGTACTGACAGAATTTTCTCAGATTATAATATGTAGTTTATGCAGCTGGCACATAATAGTACAGACCTTGATCCATAGGAAACTCAAAGCAAATTGAAGATGGGTAGGCAGAACTGAGCTGTCTGAAGTTGAAGGTCCTCAGAAAGAATGTGTACAATTTACCACTGGTATGGAGAGTATTGTTCCAGATGGCAAGCATTTTAAAATTATTTTAACAGAAATGTTGGTATGCTTTGGGTTTTGCCCAATAGCTCTCTCAGTTCTTTTAAACACTCCTCAAAACAAGTTTCCCTGTATTTAAAATTCTTTTTGTTTTTTAATTCTTTTTCTAATATGGGGCTTTTTACTTCTCCAGGAGAGCTAGTGACCTGTCAAAAAATAAGAACTAATTATATCATATTATCAAAATATTATGTATTTTTCAGGAAGTTATAAGTATATATGTTACATATTAACTGCATTTTCTGTAATAAAGTGGCAGCTTAACCAAAAAAAAGTTCCATAGCTGGTGAGCTAAACCAGCTTTTCAAAATCCATCCATTGAAAGCACAGGCACATATCAGCAAATGAGCTCATAAAGGAGAACTCAGAAGTATATGCAGGCATAAGCATTTACTCGCTATTGAAGTAGGGATGAGACAGCTGCATCTCAGGTTTAGTGCAGTAGGTATTTTGCAAGAACAATACTATTTCACTTGCTAACTGTCAAATAATTTTTTAATGGCTTTTCTTTCTTCTTCAAGTCCTCCTCTAGAAGTGTCTGCTCTTGTCATGATGTGCTCATGACACAGTGACTAGCCAGAGAATACACTGGAGCCAGAATGGTGATATAGCTGATGGCAGTGGCCATGGCAATGAATTGACATTTTGGTAAAAACCTTTAAGCACAATGAATCATAGAGCTTTGGGACAGATTCAGCACAGCTGATTTAAGATGATATGATTTATGTCCCTTCCAGCTCTTGTCTCAGCATGTCTTGAAGGACAAGAATCTTCTGCTGAAGTATTGTTTAATTAAACTTACCGCAGAAAGAGAGAGAATCTGTTACTCAGTGGTTAGAAAATGGAGGGTATGCAGGCCACCCATGTTCAAGCATCTGGTTTGAAACAATCAGGTATTTGCTCTCCAACCAGCTATTGTAGAAGAGGGAAGCTACCACTGCTTTGCTACCCACCAGTGCTGGACCTGTGAAGTAGCCACAGCCTCCTTTTTCTGCTTTCTGCCAGCATCTCTGCATTGTATCAACTTGATTCTCAGTTCTGTTCTTTTTATCATGTTTCAAAGAAAAAAAATGAAGAGATATTTGCAATGGTTACACTCCATCTCTCGGCACAGAGATTACTCCTCCAGCTTTTAAATCTGTTTATTTCAAAAGATTATCTGCTAACAACCTTTATCTCTTTAATCTTATAAAAAGCAATTGTTCAGAAATGCTTTAGAAGGCAATAATTTAGAATTAGATAACTCTTTAGACAACGTATCAAACTTACAAGTATATAGTGAGGTGGGTTTTTTGTAGAAAATTAATCTTAGTTTGCAGCTTTGTGAAAGCAATGTTTGTAGCTCTTCCACTAGAAAATTATTAAATATCATTGCCAACATGATTCAGCATTAGTCAGGAGCATCACCATTGCCAAAAAAATGAGTTGGGTTCTACCATGCATTACAATTAGAGGAGATGGATCTATATACTAATCCTGAAGTACCATTTAAAAGTACAATAACCCAACATGTAATTGGGGTCAGAGTCATATTTTGTATCCAAGAAAAATAGAAATGTAAGGATTTACTCAAAGGCTGAAGAGATAGTTAGAAGTATCCTTATAAACAAATAGTGGTCCCTTAATATCTCACATTTTTAGACACTAGTTTCACAGCCAGGCTAAAGGCTAACCTCAAAGTGTAGGAAATAGCAACAGGAGATTGCCTTTCTTCCTTGATTTTCTTTGGTTAGCCGTTCTCTCAAATGAAAGCAAATCAGTCTGGTGACCTGGCTCTTTCTCTACCTGGATTATCCCCCTTCTTTCAAGAAGGTGAGTGGGAGTTTCAAGCATGAGGTTTCTGTCCTACAGCATCCTCATAAAGCTTGACTACATCTTTCCTTGGCTGTTCAGCCCTTCTGCATACTCTGTGCAATGGTTAGTGACTTAGAGGGTGCCCAGAAAACTGATGCATTCACTGCTTTTCCTCTCTGGAACCTCAAAGGAAGAAGGGGGTGGGTATTTCCCCTGCAATGCCAGAAAGGGGGCACTGGCAAGGTCACCTGTCATTTGTGCAACGTTTTGGAGACAGCACTGAGAGCCAGAGCAGTCAGTCACCTTCTCTCTTTTTGTAGGAATTACTGATATTTGAATAAATGTTCAAACCATTTTTCCAATTTTTATCCTAGGTTCCCAGGTCTGTAAAGGACAAAAGATTCAGAAGGCATCTTCCCAATGAGGGAAAATCTGTAGCAGTTCAGTTAGAAAACAGATAGCCCCGCACATTCCATGCCTTCCCATGTTACCTCTGGTTTACCTTAGGGTTCATGACCATCTGCTCGTACTATTTGTCTATATTTATTTGTGTGCGAACATACTGGTGAATGTATCTCACATAACCACCTTTTCCTTAAGTGACATCCCCTGAAACATGGCAGCAGAAGCTTCACTTGTTAAGACAATTGTCACCTACCAATGTAGAGGAAGATCTGGTCCTAGTCCGTTGCTATAGCAATTTTCAGAGGTGTGAATGTGGCTTAATAGTGTCATCTTGGAGCACAATAAATCTGAAGTAATGCCTGCCAAATTGTTACATTCTGAAAATTCTATACTAAGGAAGTTAATAAAATTGATATGTGTGCAAATGGCATTTATAAGTTACACATTACCAATAGTGTGCTCAGTCCCATTCCAATAAAAATCAGTTCCAAAACTCTCGTTGATTTTATGATGTTCAAGATGAGGCCCAACATCCAGCTGTGATTAAGTATGCAGTCTTGACAATTCGATGAAGAAAAGATAAAAAGCAATGTTCCTATGGAGAACAAAGCTTCTTGTCTATTTATCAACAAATGCATTCAAAATCTTCCATCATTAAATTATACATCAATAACATTATAAAATGGAAAGGAAAAAAGCAAGTGTCTAACTAAATCTTTGATGTAAAAACTTGTGCAAGATGATGAAAAGCAAAGCCCAATATCTAATAAAAATGTCTAATAAAATCTGCTGGGTGTATAAAATATAACTTTTCTCTACCATATGATTTTATATCTAAAGCTAAATCATTTGTTCTTATAGTTAGCAATGGTTAAATAATTATCTTTAGCAAAATTGTGAAATATACACTTACAACACTTTTGCAGTTTTTACATATTAGTGTTATGGACCAAAAGGTCAGTAAGCATTTTAAAAAAGCGTTCAGCCCATGTCAGTTGTAAGGCAAATGCCGATTAATTTAATTGCTTATAAATCAGTAATTTTACGTGCTTCCCCTCCTCCCCACCTCCTTCTCCTTCTTCTCTATTTCTTTCTTTTCCTCCTCTTCCTTCACCTCTACCTCCTCCACCTCCTTTCCTTTTCATTTTTCTTTTTTTCTTTTTCTTTTTTTTTCTTTTTCTTTTCCCTTTTTTTCTTTTTCTTTTTTTTCTCTTTCATTTTTCTCCTTTTTTTTTTATATTTTCTTTATTTAATGCGCTATCTCATTTATTCTGTGCTCCATTGTCAGTTTTTCTTCTTTATGAAGTTCCTGATACTCACCAGTCTGCTCCCCAATGCACTGTTGTCAAGGTATACCAGTGCATGCTAAGGCACTGTAGGTAAATGGAATTACTGACTAATTTCTAAACTGTAGCTTTATGCGTAAAAAAAGTTGCATTTGTTAATTTGCAATGTGCTCAGTCACGTTTCTGCACAGTAAATATTGTTATGTCACCAGCCAAATTTTACAAATACATGACTAGTTATTTTATTTCAAGAACCCAAGAAAATACAATTTTATCCCTTTCTTTAAAGCAGTCTATCCCACACTGCAACTTGCCTGCTAAGCTACCAGTCAACACATTTATTATGTATCAAGGTTGTTCCTTATTGCAGTAATCAAAAGACTAAATAAAAAAAAAAATTGTGAGACTGAAATATTCTGAACAGATACTTTTTAATTATATGAACCTGATCCTGTCTTTTAAAATTATATATTAATGTGTCATGCTTGCTTTGCAGTTTTTGCTTTTCAGTGGGTAAACTTTGAGGATGTGTTTCTTCTTGCAGTGGGAAAAGAATCCAGGAAAGAACAGGGACAGAAATACTACAACCACCAGTCCTTCACCAGGGAGGTCCGGGGTCACCAGACAAATGGCATCTGCAGCAGAGTGACTAACTTAATCTCAGAAAACCTTAAAAGACTTTGCAACCATTTCAGCAGGAATTATGTGTCAGGTTGTATGGTTTATTTTATGCTATGAAGTTCATATAAACAGCACAGATTGACTTTCATCTCGTTTTTCCTTCTCATGCCTTTTTTCCTCAGCTAGGCATGAACCTCAGCCTCCCTTTGTTTCTCAAGAAAAGGTTGGAGCTGGTTTCCAGCAATTATTCAGAAATAAAGCAGATCAGCATAGCAAAGTTAAAGTAATAAAAATAACAGTACAGAGAGGAAAAATATTGCATGATGGATTCTGTTCTCCTGTGTTTCAGCATTAATCACTGTATTGATTTTAGCAGGGATGACTTCTCAGCATAGTGACTGTAGCTGTTTTTTGTCCTTTTTATTTTACTGCAGCTGATTAGTATCTGTCCTTCCCTGTCCAGTGCAGAACCATCCTCTGGAAAGAGTGCTTTAAGAGATACATTTTTTTTTTTCTTAGTAAAACAATTACTTGAACAGATTAGACCTAATAACTGTAGTTGAGTCATCTGGTGTTATTATTGGATCATTATGGAAAATCTAAAGATATATATACACTGAATTTGCTAAGAGGCATACTCATAAACTGTACATTATTTCAGTTCAAAACATTTTGAAAAAATTCTTGCAGGAAAATACCAGGTTATGGCATAAATACTCCACAAAAGTGAGTAAGATGAACAAGAAAAACAAGGTACCAACTAGTCTGAAGAAGAGCAAATACCCAGAGCCAATGAACTGAATTAAAAAATTCTTTATGATTAGCATGCTCCACAGTAAGAATAGTTGAGTTGTTCTATTGTACTGGACATCTAATTTTTATTTTTGTGCAGTGAATTAAATCCTGTATTAGCAACATTAATATCCTTGTCTTCTTGTCACATGTAAATATGCAAATGTACATGTACAGCATGAACATGAGTATTTCCCAGCATATCACATTTCTTCTATTTGGTGTCGTGTTAAACTGCTCTTATACAATTATATCTTTGCACAGGCTGTTTCCCATGAAAGGAATACTTTTCTTCCTCTCAATAGCAATAGTAAAGTCACTTTTCTGTTCATTCATGACCCTTGTTAAGATTTCTTTCTTTCTTTAATTTTCTTTTATTTTGAAGCTCTTTCCCGGCAATGTCAGTCTCAATTATTACTGACTTCAGTGGTGCTACTCAGAAACTAGATTGCTAGAACATTTTATAGTTGAGTTGTAGTTGAATAATCAGATACTGCTATCTGAAGGTTTAGTTGCATCTTTACCTCAACCCCTTGATACTCATATATATTCTTCATTCCCTGTACATCCTTGATTTGGGACAGTACAGGTATTTTGTTGCTTAAGTTCAGTAGACCCTTTGGAGGTGAGTGTCACAAACTGGATGACAAAGGTGCAGGGGATGCATGGCATAGTCCTTTCAATGGCAGCACAAGCCTAACAGCTGTGCAAAGTTATGGTATTGCAGGTACTTGTTTCTGTGAAAGGGTGACTCACTGTTGTGCGTGAGGTAAGTTTGCATAAAAAAGCTCTTAAACCCCAAAAAGAACTGCAGAGTCTATGTGTCAGTGGGAACTGGGAGAGCTGAGAGGGTATGTGCAGCTATGCTATGCCTAGCAATGTAGTTCTGCTACAGCTATCTCATCTTTTAATATTTACATCTCTATATTTAGCATAGAAGATGACTATGAAAGTGATAGTTCTTCATACATAAACTACTACAATTTCATGCTCTTTACTGTAAGAATGACTGCAACTGACTTCAGTGCAGTGTTTTTTATCATTATTAAGGCTGCCCGTTTTTGTTAGTTCTTCTACTGCCTAATCACTGTCCTAAGTATTCCTGCAAATGTGTCTTGGCTTCTCTGGACTGGTACTTTAACCTCTGGAAAACTATTTTTCTTAAACTAATGTGCAATTCTCATTCAATCAGGGGTGGCTGGGCTTGACTTTGTAACCTCCTGAATGCAGTAAAATCACTAGAGTAATACTTAATGACACACAGGGCTAAAAATATATTTTAAGATTTGCTGGGGTGTTATTTTCTGAATTTCAAATTTATCAGACAATTAAAATAATTAAATATTCAGTCTCTGTTTAACTTAAGAGATGTTGGGCCTACTTAACATCTATTAAGCTCATGCATCAAAATTAATTTGTTAAAACTACTTAATGCAAGAGATACTGTCCTGTATTACAACAATTTAATGCTAATCTACAAAGAAGCCACATTCCAGATTTGTAATTCAATGCTTACCAGTCTTTGGAACATTGTTTCAATCCATTTTACTGAGTAAATTTGACTGTGGCAAAATCAAATAACAAAGACAAATTAGTTGCATCTTCTGTTAATCATTGATTATAAATTAGGCATGCTAGCTCAACTGAAATGTCTCTGAGGATGTGAATATTAGAGTTAATTGTTTAATTTAGAAAAGAGCTAGAAAGTTTTTTTCCATTTATACTGGTTGTAATCCTTTGAGATTAACATACTTGGGCTGTCTCTTTACTTAATAAGTGACGGTGTCTTTCAAATGGATGGATGTCTTTCAAAAATTAGGTGGACCAATGTTTAGAGAGTAGCTGATACCTGAACAGCCAATGTATTTCTTTCACTGTAATGTTGACTCTTATTTGTTGGTGTGTTTTCCATGATTGCACTTCTTGCATAAAAAGATTACACGGTTTATCAATATTTGTAGACCTATTAAATAGGACCTGATTCAAGAAATAAGTATGAACATTAAGTCCAATCAAGTCAAATATATTAAAATAAAGTTTTTTGCTTAAGAAGTTTCTTAGGAAAGCAGAATGAATAATTCTTCAGCTGGCAGAAAAGTGAGGAAGCTTTAGATAGCATTTAAAGACATTCCAATCATTTATTTCAACCACCTTAACAGTTCTGCATAGGAAAATTATCCTGTAATTTTGTGTCAGTATAATGCCTAGCACAATGGAAATCAGGTAGACCTGGGTGCTACTTGTATTATAAATAAACAATTTGAAACCCTTTTATGACATGATTTCCTACAGTTCCATCTTCAAAGCCTTAGAGTCCAACTTGATCCAATTTTCTCATTGCTAATGGAAGGCAATGGGTTTCTTAGAAACACTACTGGATTCATGCTGAGTGTTCATCCTTAATATTTTAATGACAGGAATGGTAGTTAACTATGAAAAAAAAAACCTTAGTGAAGAGACTTTAATGCAAAGATATGGTAATGACTTTGTTGACTCAAGAGCTCAGTCAGGGAAAGCAGAGATGTGCATCAAAATGACCACTATCACCAATTCGGTGGAGAACTCTTGGAGCTTTTCCTTAGCACTTTATATAAGAAAAATCTCTGAGGAATTTTATTAAGAGCATTTAGCTCTGTGGATCCCAGAGGAACAGTGTAAAAAAAAAAAAAAAAAAACCGAAGAATTGTAGAGCTCTGAAAGAAGAACAGGCAGCAGCAAAAAATCAAGAATATTGTTTAAATGAACTTTACTCCTTGGTAAATAGCAAAGTCTTCCCCTTTCCCTCTACTATTTATGGCAGTGTTTAGATGGGTATATGCTGTAGATTGACAGATTGACATGTCACCTGTGTGTGCTGGCCTGCCAAGAGGCTTAATGTCTAACTTTTAACAAGTTGCATCTCTAGAAATGCCACATTTGTATAATTATAAATTATACAAATAAATAAAAATAAAAGCATCTGTATAATTAGGAAAAAGAACATTTGGAGCATCATTTGTTCTAATGTATAGCTGGAGGGACATGCCATCCATTAATCTGGGGAAGGGTCTCTGGTTTTTGTTTGGTTGGTTTGGTTTTGGTTTCGTTTGTGAAATGCAACAAACTAGTGGACTTCACAAAGTAACAAATTCTGCTCATTTGATTGACATAATGTTTAAGATTTGTCCAATTACTTTTCTGTTTTGCAAAATACAGATTCAGTTTTACAGGTGCATCTTAGACTCAGCCCTTAACATAAAGAAAGACATTGAAGCTAATGAAATACATTTTTGTCAAGTTATGAATGTTTTCATAGTGCAAGGGGAACACAACCCTGCTGAGGGCAGGCTGTGTCAGGGAGCAGGCTGCTCCAGCAGTACCAGGGAGTCAGGAGCTGCAGGTGACAGTAAGGCCAGCTGCAATCAACAGCCTTCTATAAAAAGTGCTGATATTGAGTTTTCTATGCAGAAGGCATTTAAGTGCATCATTTAAATGCTTTCATGCTTTCAGTAGATGCTTAAAATCAAAGTAAGTACATGTTTAACACTGGGCACAGATCCTTTCCTGAGCTGGTGCCTAACTCTGAGGGGGAAAAAACCCCCAAAAACAAAATAATGCTTCTAATGGCAAAAAATACTGTCTCACCGAAATCAATATAAACATTGGAATAACCTCCCCTGGGAAGTGGTGGATTCTTCAACATTGGACACTTAAGATTCAGCTGGACAGAGTGCTATGCCATTTTGTCTAGACTGTCCTTTTGCCAAGGAAGGTTGTACCAGACGATCTTTGAGATTCCTTCCAGCCTGGTATTCTGATTGCATAATTTATCTTGGCATTTCAAATTAGTATAATGATCAGAATGAACAAGCAAGTTTAGAGAGTGTAACCTATCAGTGCAATGATAAATTGGACAGGCTTCAGAATATCTGGTCAGCGTTCCTCCTGATTTATGAATGTCAGAGGCTTAATAACAAAAAAAAGAAATTGATTGAGTCCTTCCACCTTGCTGTTCATATTTGCTGTGATTTGTGTTTGAAAATAATCTCTGTATTTGTATCAGTATTATAAAGTATTAAACTAAATATAGAGATAAATCTAAATTGATGTAATCTACCTCCATTTCTGGCTACTTTCTTCATAAGCTTTTCCATCTCAAAACCTCATAAAATCTTTCTACTTGAATACATATATTTTCTTTTGCATTGCCTTAAATTTTTACACAATACTTCTTGAAACGTACATTTCACTCATACTCTATGCACTTCTAACAACAGAAGTATATCTATCAAAAGAAGTATACCTGATGCAAAAATAATGTAAAGGAGAAATGACACTGCAGTTAGCTGCATCTCCTCCAGTATGTCTGCTAACAGTCTCAAACACAAAATTGGATAAGCTGGATCTTACTCAAGCTATGAATGATACAAAATACAAAAATTGAGTGGAAGATATCGCTGCATTTATGATTGTGAATATTGCCAACATATCAGTTAAGATATATTAGTCAAGATTTAACCAAAGAACCAAAGGTTTAATACTGCTGTTTTCTTACATACAATTTTTCTCTTAACTTCTGGAGAAATCTTTAATGGTAGTTATGCACTCCATCTTAATATTTTTTGCATATATGATGATTAATATGATGCTGAACAATGTGTAAATTATGTTCAAGCAACCACGACCATATATTGCAATAGAGCACGAAATATTAGAAACAGCAGTTCAACTAGATTATCTCTTTATAAACCTTGAAATGGAGAAAGTTTTTTAAATTATTTTAAATATAGCGTCAGAGAAGGGTTAGCTGGGGTAATTTTCACCTGTTGTAAAATTGGACTAGTTAATAGTGATCTGTCTAAATTGGGATATGTCAGTAGAACAGTGCTGAATTCTGGAATGAAAAGTTACATAAGTACAGCCGTGAGATATTTTAGTCTTTGCAATGTAGACGTTGCAAAATCCAGACCAAAATGGGAGTCAAATCTGGTGGTAGTGTATCTTCTTTCTTACTTCTTAAATGCTGAGGATTTTACAAAAAGTTTGTATTTCTTTTTATAGATATTCCTAGTAAGCTGATATGCTCTGCCACACTGGTGCTTATCATGAACTGAGATTATTTCTGTAGCCTCACAAAGACTGGCCTCATATAGTCATGCCAAATGGTAACAGGTCTGCATAAGATGTTTCACCCTCATTTTTCTGCACAAAGTTTAAGCTGATCCCCTCCCTCCTCAGTAAATTAGACACTAAAGCCTTCAGGAAATCAAACACTTAATACACAGAATAATCAAACACTTAATACAAAATGCATCATGGTGCATCAGCCTATGTTATCCACTTGAAAAAAAAGCAGTATAAAAATGCTCAGACAATAATGATTTTCATGAATATAAACATTAACACTAACTTCAATGTCATTGTACTTCTGAAATGTTTAAACTCTTTACCAGATTAGATTTTCTTCAAACCTTTTTGACAAATAGCACTTCAATAAAAAAAACACACAAGTTGATAAATGATTATAAATGAGCAGATTATGAATATGGAGTGAAATTAGGTCATGTCAAAGATATCTGTACTGTGCACATTTGTAAATATTTATCGCAATCCCATCATTGTCACTGATAGGACCCACTGAACAAGGTGGCTCCAGATCTTCCAGCCCCACTTGCAATTCTTTGTTTTAAACCAGATAAAACAGCAAGACATAATCTTGCAAAGACTTTAACCTTACTTTTCAGTAGAAGAGTCTTTCTGTATTTCTTCAGAATTGAAGAGGAGGTAAAGTATTTAGAGTTTTAGGTGCTGACTTACGAGGGGGAAAAAAAATTATCCTTGTCTATGAAAAATGTAATTTAAGTCATTCAAATGTGATACAGTGTTGTTTTCAATGTAAGAATTTCACAAATGTGAAATGTGAATAATTGTTTTACATATATATTGTATGTATAAGAGTCTCCTTAAACTATCTGTCTTTAGTATCAGCTTAAGATTTTTACTTCAGTTCCCAGTATTTTGAGCTGTTCATGAAAGGACTGCAATCTTATCTAGTATGTAGCATATACCTATATATATAATTTAGATATACATGGCATTTATAGCATTGAACTATACAGAAAAATCATATGAGCAATGACAAATTTCTCTTTATATTTGAAAAGTAAATTTTGTTTTTTCATAATATTTGCTTTCTATGTAATACTATATTGAAAAACAAGCAGTTTACTGTCCTTATCAGGAAATGGCTAACAATATTTCTAACAAAAGAAACCATGATGATGATGCTTTGGGACAGTATGAGAAATTGGTATGGAATTAATACTTTTTATATTCTGTATATGACATTTAGATTCAGTCCATCCCATGGTGGGCCATGAAGATCCATGGATAAGGACTGTAACAAGTAACAGAGCATTTTAATTTGCCTTTTTATTTCCAATTTAAAAAAAAAAAAAAAGTAAACATTTATGACTCATATGCTGGAAAGTCATTTTCCTCCTTAATGCAAAGTTCAATTTTCCCATGTTTTGTCAAGCCAGTTTCTCAAAGATGTCCATGGAAGCTTACACCTAGTAAGGATCTAAGCTGCAGTGATTGTTGCATTCAAGTTAGTGTAAGACTGAATATATGTAATATTCAGTCTTGCATTAACTTTAATGCAGTATTTTATAGTAAAGGTTTTTTTACAGTACATCATTTAGTTAATGAGATAAAACATTAGATTAATACTCTGCTCTTCAAAATGTATTTTACAGACTTTTTTTTTTTTTTTTTTTTTTTTTAAATTTGCAGGGGCAGAGTCATATGAAACTTGAAGTGCCTAGCTTGGCAAATACATTTAAGATGCCCAAGTATTAGTTGCCATCAAGTGACTGGTAGCTAATGTTGCTTTGAAAACACTTATTTTGCAAGGTAGAAGAACAATACATGTGTAAAGTCATCTCATGTGCTGTTTGTTGTACCTAGCTGCACTTTAAAATGTCTGCCAAACAACTAGTTGTAACAATAATACCAATGACATCTGAAGTGAACGGGTACACCATAAAAGTACTAATAAAGTTCCCTTGTATTCATTAATGTCCCTTGTAATAGACAGTTAGAAGACAATTTGTTCTTTCTTTCATGCAAATAGTTCTATTAATGGAGCAAAGAGAATGATGAACATTTAAAAGTTACTAATACACTTGGGTGAATATATGGGCTGAGCATTTCTGTGGCTGGGGTATTGAGGGAAAATAGAACATTAATGTGCATGGTATTACCATTGCTATGAATCAGTTCAGCCCTTGGTCTAGATTGGTTTAGGTACTTAGCAAAAAAAAAAAAAAAAAAGTTTACATTGCTAAAAAAGTTGTGTCCACTGTTATTATATGGCTAGACAAATACTTTGGGGATTAGTACAGAACCAAATACATCCATAGTATAAATGCATATTAACTCCATTCAGTGCAATAAATCTGTACCAATGTGGAATAGTGTAGGGTTTGACATGATCTTTTGTTGTTGACTGAGGATGGGTTCACCACATATTTCTGATTCTTTAGACATATAACTTAGATATTAACCTACAAGGGTGCTCGAGAGAGACTCTTCATCAGGTACTGTAGTGATAGGACAAGGAGTAAGGGGTTCAAACTTAAACAGGGGAGAATTAGATTAGATATAAGAGAGAAATTCTTTACTGTGAGGGTGGTGAGGCACTGGAACAGGTTCCCCAAAGTAGTGGCAAATGCTCCATCCCTGGAGGTGTTCAAGGCCAGAGTGGACAGAGCCTTGGGTAACATAGTTTAGTGTGAGGCGTCCCTGCCCATGGCAGGAGGGTTGAAACTAAATGATCTTAAGGTCCTTTCCAACCTTAACCATTCTATGATTCTATATTTTTGCTATCTGAATCTAGGAGCCTGAGTAGGCTATACAGGCAAGACTGGTATCTGCAGTATTAATTCAAAATACATCCATGAGTTAAGAGAAGTTTAATTGTATAAAGAAAAGCCTATGAGATACCAGAAGTTAAACCATTTGAAGAAGAGCCTGTGGTTACAGGTTTCTGAAGTATGAAAATTGACATGGAATATTCCTGTCAGATCGCTGAAGCTTTTACTTATCTTTGAATATAATTTTGAGGTACTCATTCTGAGTCTTCCCATCGTGCAAAGGAAGCTTATTGGAGAAGTTATATCTGTGTTTTATAGATTAACATACACCTTAATCTGGGATGGGATTTGTATACATAATGTTAGACTCATCAGATTTAATAGAACTATTTGTACACTTAAAATTCAGCACTGGCTTTATTATCTGGCTAAACCAGGATTAAATGAATCAAAGTCTAAGTTCTTACTGACTGTAGGTAAGTTTGGATCGGGACCTATAGTGCTGTTATCACTCAAACTTCTTGAAAGGTTTTAAGAATATCACTGAACAGAAATGAAATAAGAATAACTTTGTGGTGCTCTTAGAGTTGTTACTGTTGCGTATTTTGTGAGTCATCAGCTCATCGGAATATGCCATTACAGGAGGAAACCTTACACAAAAACCTAACCTGCTTTGTTCTGGGACTTCCTTCCAAGAGATAAATAGAGAAACACTGGTGACTCCATGAAAGAGCTGCAGCATCTGCTTATTCTCTGAAACGGCTTGATACAGCATGGTATCTTAGAAATTGCTTTTGAAAATTGAAACTCAGAGATCTTAAGCTATCTGGAGAAATAAACCCCTCAAGATTCTAATATTTCACATCATTTTTATATTTCCCCTTTTGAAGCATGATGCACACTCTGGAAGAGTGTTCTTCTATGAATCCTTCAGGAAGTAACTCCTCTGAGGGCTAAGTTTTTCCTCTGCATTTACACTTCAAGGATATGTTCAAAGCTAAAGTGACACCTTGCCTTCAGCCCGTGTAGGTTATAAGACAATCTACAAGGAAAAAGCAAACAAGCTTTTTACCTTTTTTATAATTATTAGATTCTTTGCCCTAGAATGAAAAGCCCTATGGAGATATTATCACTTTCTATTATATCTAGTGGTTCTTGGAGTGACTTCTGTAGGCTCTTCTTACAATTTCATAATGTCCTATTGATTTTGTTTCTATTAAGGGCTTTCACATGAAAAGATTGTATATAATAAAAAGAACAATAAAAGAAATTGCTAAGCACTAAGGATTATTATTCTCTGTGTTTACTATTGCACCAACTGTATAAAAAAAAAAAAAATAAGAGAAAAGGCTGAGGCAGTGTACTTATGACTACTGGGATTTGTAGTTTGTCCCATGTAAACAAGCATATGCTGACCTCCAAGTGTCTGAGATGGTAAAATCAGCAATGAGAAATCTACCCACCATTTATTATATTGAAATTGTTATGCAGGATATATATTAAGACAGAAAGTTTCATTTACAGAGTGTATTGCATCATGTTACATATCTGTGCATTTTTGAAAGCACCTATCATATCTGTGTGATTATTATATTACTCTGGCATATTAACATTGCACTTGCAATCCAAATTCAGACTTTTTTTCCTTGCAAGCTGTATTAATAGGCAAAATAGCCACATTTTTCTTCACATAAAATATGAAGTGTAGTCTAATCTTTCTCTTCCTCATAGAAGAGTATTGTTATTCTATTCAGTCTTCAGCTGTTCTTTGAAGAAACTGATGATGGAATTTTGGATTAAATACAGTAATTTATTTTTTTAAAAAAAAACCTGATTGATATTTTCTCACTTATGACAGTAATTGTACTATTGCAACAAATATTACTGACACTCCTTTAAACTTTTTTTAGTCACATGACTAATTCTTACTCAAGTGAGGTACCTCACTGAATGTGGATTTGCATCAGTCCTTGTTGTAATGAAGATTATTTTGTGTTTCTTCTGCAACAAAATCTGTCAGACAAGAGCTTCTTGAAAACTCTTTCTGTTATAGGGCATTGATGACTGATGGTACTGATGAAACTTAAACTTTCCCAATATCATGAGAATTTACAGACTTGAATGTGGTACCATTGATTCATCAGTAGAACTCAGGTTGACATCAATGATGCCAAGAAAGAAGTCTTACAGGAATCTGGGTTCTGAAAACTGATGAACATCTGCAATTTTAAATAAGACCAGTGGTTATCTTTTACAGATCCAGCATCTGTAGTTATCATACAATGACCAAATAAACCAAAATATGTAGATATTTTTGAAAATATTGTTTTTAATATATAGCCAAAATTATGACAGTATTCCCTTTCGTATCGTATGAAAAAATCCATTAAGTATCATTGTGAATCACGTGGCTTTGTAACTTTATACAGCTAAGAAGTTAAATGTACAATGCAACTAAATGCCAAAATGAAATGCTAGGATAAGCACAATATATTCTTTTAACAAGTGCTACGTTTACTCACAAACTACAAAACTAAAACCCCTTTGGTTATTAACGACATGAAAGTTGCCTTTTCAGTTTCTCAGGAAAGGAAGTACAGATAATTTAGTTTCAAACTTCAATATCAAGGAAAAGAAAGAAAAAGATCAGAGTGGAGTAGTAACAAAATGACCTCATTATTGAGATAGGCATGCACAGTTCACCTTTTGATGCAAAGAATCTCCTCCTCCTTTCAAATGGGGACATATTTTTTTATTTCCAGGTTTGTGACGACAGAGAAGTAAGGAGCGGGCAGAAAATTCAGAGATTTGGTAACAGAAAAAAAAAAAAAAGAAAGTTTAATTCAGTTTAGAATATTTTATCAAAAAAGATTGTTGTATTATTAGTTTTTGAGGGCCTCATTGTAGCCTATATGTAAGGCATAACTCAGTGCAAGAATCAGAGGCATCAAGATGATATTGCTATTATACTTTTCTTCATCTCTGTCTCTTTTTTATTTAATTGGGCAATTGAATATGTGCTATAACCAAATTGGTATGAAAGGTCAGAGCATGAATTAGTCTCCTCTTGGGACATTTTACCATGCGTCCTTGCAGCTTTTAATGACATTTCCACTATGTTTAAAAAAATAAGAGTGTAAACCTGAGCATCGACCATTTATTTTAGGTTGAATCTCTCCTTGGTTTGTCCTCCACAAAACAACAGGAAACCCAGGCAGCCATTAGCCTACAAAGGAATTCTGATAAATAATGTTTGCTGAATTTGCTTGTTGTATGTGGGCAATGTGTAATGAATAAACTGCACAGAAATGGAAACCTTTAGAAAAGAAGATTAAAAATATGGCCTAAGGTTAATGATACATTATCCAAAGTTTCTCTTCTTCCACTAAGACATATCTTGGCTTACATACTCTGTAGTTACTGAAATTGTAATAGAAGAAAACATTTCGGTGAAGGAATTATTGCCAATATTTAAATTCGGAGACAATGTGAAGTATAACATGCAATTTAAAACTCATTATAATTATCTTACTACTTATTTCTTTTACAAAAGGATTTGGACTGGATTAATTATACCATGACCAAAAGTAGAGAGGCCAATGCAATGTTTTGCTGATACTGTTCTTTATAGTTCTATCGTAACTTTTTACTTTTGCTGCTCTGTATTCTTCCTCTCTTCAAATTTTACTTTAAATCTTTGTCTTAGTTTGTGTATGTAAAAAAGTATGTAAGAACAGACTCATGATTGCTATGCTCTTTGTAGAAAAGAGTTGCCTGAAAAAGGCAACACTTTTTTATTTATTGATGTACTATTCACAACATGAATGAGTGCTTTTTCCCATATAAAGAACTGCATGTTTTAAAGAAATTTGGCCCATGACTTGCATCTGAGCCCCTTTCTGTGGACTACGGTAACATGGGAAATTCTGTATCAGACTTTGCATCCTTGATAATGGTTTTTTATTGTATTGACTCAGTTAAAAAAGAAATGCAAAAGAGAAGTACAAGCATGCAGTTTTGTAGTGTTGCTGTAAATGTTGGTTCTTGGGTGTAAGGAATACAAATACAGCTTGAGCTTGATGGCCAGCACAGGTTTCTGGAGAGGCTGGGGTCAAGGGTGAAGTCAGTATGTCTGCTGGCTCTTGCCATACCAACTTAGAGCTGAAAAGTTTAAAAATTTCAATGTGTTAAAATCTTTTCATTCTGTTACCTATCTTGATATTCAAAAACTATCCATATCTATTTAAACCTAAGAATAAAGCAGGTTAAAAACAGAATAGGGAAAAAAGTGCTTTCACATACAACCCAGCCAATGTATACGAGTCACTGTGGAAGTCTTGCAATTTTCTGCTAAATAAATTATTACCTTAGCCTTCATTGGAAATGTGGAAAAAGTTAGCTAAGGGGTTTGAGAAAAATAGTACTTCCTACTTTCTTGGTGCGTAGTAGTAGACATAGCTATCTTAAATAAGTCATGTTATGGTCAGTCATGGTGGGAACTGAATGCTGAAGAAGCAGCATTGATTCGGTATTGAATTTAAAATCAAATGCTTCAATTATTCTAAATAAATATATGTTTTTTCCATTTTGAATATTTTCAGATATTCTTTAAGATGTAAGTATTTTACAAGGGATTCAAACTGCATGAATAAGTAATATGTTATAATAACACATCATTAACTTTATACTTGACATCTGAATGGAAAAGAGAAAATAGCGCTGTTATTATTCAGACTTAAGTTTAGAAAAACAGAATTTAGGAAAAGGAAATAATCTACCACTGGATGTGGTAATGCGTGTTTGGTTCAAAAACCCATGAAAACATTAAATACTAATGAATTACTTATTTGCTGTACAAATAAGTATTTTTATATCATTACATTATGATATGACAGGCAAGGCTTTCTTTGCTGCCATTCTTAAGTTTTGCAAAACCAATATTTTTTGTGTACAATTATACCATAATGGCTGAAGTGTCTCCTCTTCCCTTTCTCTCCCTCTTCCTTTTATACATCTATTAAAAAAAAAAAAAAAAAAGGAAAAAGACTCACTAACAACAAAACAGAAAATGGAAGAACCAATATCTCAAACTTCTCACTGTTAAAAGGTAGTTTATTTTACTTTTCTGTTACATTTAAATATTTTAAGGTCAGTCAACCTTTTCAGAATTCCGATTTCCCTTGGAAAGTGTATAATTTTCCCAGCTCAAATCATGATACATCTAATAAATATAAATTTGCATCACCAATCTCAAGCGTTCAAACTGGGGAGATACCGTTTACACAAACAGTTATTCTGAAGTTCTTACTTGCTGCTTTGTTTTTCCAAGTGGATGGACTTTTAAACCACTGGGCTAATTTAATTCAGTTTCAGTGGAGGTGTTGAGCCTCGAGGGTAATAAATACTTCCCACACGTTTTGTGAAATAAGCAGGTGGATAAGAATGAAGGAGATAGTAAAATACCTTATGAGATATCCATGTCCACCATTCAGTTACAGTATCTTCCCACCTGCATCCCCTGCTGACTTGCACTGATTTGCGTCTGTGAGTAAGGCAGCCTAATGTCTCTGCCATTGCAGACTCAGGCACAGAAAGAGGTGAACCACTGACGTAATTCAGTTAAAAAGCCAATGCCTTGCAAGACACAAATCAGTTTCTTCAGGTGCTCATGAACTTGTGTTACAGATAATCTATCAGAGGCAGAGGAAGCTTTGTTGTACAGGGGCTCTGTGGTATGGATGGGAGGACAGAGGAGAGGGGGTTGACTAGCTCTTAAAGTCACTTTTCAGTTTCCAATGAATTCAGTGAAAAAAATCAATATTTTTTAACATAGCTGAAGTCATCAACACTAAAGGTAATAGAAAAAATAGAAAAAAAGAGAAAAACCCCATTGACTCAATGATGGAAAAAATAAGCCTTTGATCTTAACTTCCATGGTCTTGATTCAAATTTCCATCAGATGCTAGATACAGAGTTCTGTCCCAACACTGAAAGCCTGCTGAGGATCTGCCCTAAATTTTTTCAACGCTAAGGAAATGGGCATAGGACTGTGACAACACTGAAAAAGTTTAAAAGTGTTTAAAGAAGGTGCCAAAGCGTATACTGCAAGTTTTAAATAATTTTTCTGTTCTAGATACATGCAATTGAACAACAAAATTCATAGAAGCTCAAAAATATCTTGGTTTATAATTTTTTGAAGTTATATCGGAAAAAAATATATGTGCTATCCCTCATTATTAAGAAACTGACGATTATAAGGCAACTTAGTCTTCATACAAATTTTTGTATCACATGTAAGTTCAATTATTATTCAGCACATTGACCAATCATTAAAAAAAAACAACTCCTCCAAACAAATCAAGGAAACTGGACTGAACATCTGTCTCAAAAGTGTTTAAATCAATAGCAAAAGAAAACTTTATTTGACTTGTAGTCACAGTCTAATTCCATTTCCAGATTTTCCACAGGCTAAGTAATTACAATTAACCAGTGATTAATGCTTTAATTAATAAAAATTTTGTTGACGAACGGAATATACCATACTCTCAAAAAATTATGGAGAAAAGCAGGTTAAAGGGGTATTTCATAGGTATAGCTGCAGACATATCTATAGCAGAAAATGGATTATTTAATAGTTTCTGAAATTTGCCTTATGTTTATGACACATTTATAGTTTACAATTTTATTTTATTATGTTTTTATGCTCATTGATAAAATTGAACGTGTGCCAGCTTCAGTGTGTGCTTGCAGCCCAGAAAACCAACCATATTCTGGGCAGCATCAAAAGAAGTGTGACCAGCAAGTTGGAGGAGGTGATCCTGTCCTTCTACGCTGCTTTCGTGAGACCTCACTTGAAGTACTGTGCACAGGTCTGGTGTCCTCCACATAAAAAGGACATGGAGTTGTCTAAGATAAGACTTTGGTCTTCCTGTCCTCTTCCCTGCCTGTTTTCCTTTGCAGCCTGGCTTTCCTCTGCCAGACCTGGGCTTGCAGGTGACCAAAAGGATCCATTACACATGCACAGACTCAGACACCCATGAGGACAAAACAATGGAGTTGAGAGATTCTGATATTAGTGACTGAAATCAATCTGCAATGAGTCCCTAGGAAATTTTTCAAAGAATGTCAAGGACACAACTTTGTCCAGCCCATCATAGAATCATAGAATCATAGAAAGTTAGGGTTGGAAAGAACCTTAAGATCATTTAGTTCCAACTCCCCTGCCATGGGTAGCGATGCCTCACACTAAACCATGCCAGCCAAGGCTCTGTCTGACCTGGCCTTGAACACCGCTAAGGATGGAGGATTCATAACTTCCTTGGGCAACCCATTCCAGTGCCTCACCACCCTTACAGTAAAGAACTTCCTCCTTATATCCAATC
>JANHGB010031893.1:0-17639 GCA_026283785.1 Coracopsis vasa | reverse complement strand
CATGCATTACCACTCACTCACCCCAAGTCACACTGTGAGACGCCTCTACAAAGCTCAGACAGGAAGTAAGCAACTCAAACAAATTTCCAACGACAAACACTGACATTCGTGAAGTAAGAACTAGTTTTGCGTGTGAACGTGTGCATACACATTTTATCTCAGACCATCAAGTCAGAGTTCTGACAAGGGTAAGAGGAAAGTACAAGTATATTTTTGTTACTGAGGATGAGGCTGAGGAAAGACTTTAATTAAAGCTGGTTTGGCCAGAGGAACACCTAAAGACACACTTCTGAATATCTTGTTAACATGACCCAGTTGAGTTGCAGCGCATGTAAGGAGTCTGACATTTAGATGTGCATGCAAGCATGCACAACCTTGATATGACACAAAACTGGCAGTCAAATCCACAATGGTTAGGCTAGCTAACACCTACAATTTCCTTTTGGCCTCTGTAGCAACCGGTTTTTGTAAGCAGAGTGAAAATAGCGTCTTCCTAAAGCTTCAGTGATTATGGCATTGTTGTCTGCTTCCTGCTGTGGGAAACTGCATCATGTGAATGAGTTATAAATTGCTAATTTACTTTGTGCAATGTATGCAGTTATACAGGTTTTCCTGTGTTTCATCATAGAGTTGGTTTCTTTACAGAATACATCCTATCTACAGCTGAAGCTGTCACTTGTTGCCCTGATAATGTGCTTTCAGCTGTTTGGAGGTAGGAGGTCTTGCTGAAATGAGACATAATTTTACTCATGGTGCGTTCCCTCAGCAGAAGCATAAATCAGTTACTCAGACTTGCATGGGAATAGCATGACTTTTGCTTGGATCAGCTGGTGCTCCTAACACTTCTGGACATAATCTTCTGAGTAAATACTTTTTCCTGGTCCAAGAACGCACTGGTATGGTGAAAGTCAGGGACTTCAGGCTGATATGTTAATATCGGTGGGACAAGTGGCTGTATTTAGGTTCTCTGATTTTCTCTGGAGATCTGCTCAGTCACGTTAGTAGAGCTGTAATGTACAGCGGTTTTTAAACTTCTTTTCTCTGTACAGTAGAGTACAAGAGTGTAGTTTTTGCATGATTTCTGGAATCTGGAACTTCTCTCCAAGAGGATGATTTCTCTCTTGATCTGAATCAGTGGGAAGTATCAGTTCTCCAGAAAAACTACCTCCATATGACCTTATGATGTTGGGACCACACAACATTATAGCGTGCACATACCTACTTGTGAACTCTTCTCCCAGGTTTTACAGCTGTGAGAAGATGAACTCAGCTCCCTCAGGACATACAAGACGTAAACACCAATAACAGACTTTCAACACTTTCTCCGTATTTTCTCACCTCCAGAAGCTCCACCTAGAACTGAAGTCAAAATCACATGGGAGGATAAAGTTATGTGTGATACTGTAGAGGAAAATAGACTCGGAGAAGAACGCAGATATTTATACTTCTGTCCTCTTGTACTTCCATGGTGTCCCCTTCCTCCTGCAGCCTACCTGAGCCCAGGACCAGGCTGATCAGTGCTGATAACTAAATAGGTCCTGAACAGGTAAAGGCTTTACTTCCCCCAGCAAACATCTGCTCTTAGCACTGCTCCAGATGCTGTGCCGGCCACAAACTAGTAACAAGCTCCCTCCTCCACCTGGCTCCAGCTCTTCCCTCCCTGCTCAGATGCCCCCTGTGGCTCAGAAACAATAACTGGTTTAACAATAAACTTTCACTCTTTGTAATTCAAATAATTTCAAAGGCTACTTCGTTGTCATTAAGCAATCTGAGCAAGCTTTTGAGCCTTTCAGGATGTTCCTACCCTTTTAGCAGCACTCGGCTCTATTCTCCAAATTGCCTTGTTCCTTGCCGTTATTGAGGGACAAATGGTCAAGGCAGGGCTGTGAGCTGATAACTGCTCCGTAGTCTAAAAGCATGTCTTTTCTGTGCCTACAGCAACTACACATGTAATGGCAGTGACAGAGGGGTGATGGGTACTTAGTTCAAGCTGAGACTGGCTTTTCATTACTTTGAGTAGTGCTGTCCTGGCTTACTTTGGAGATGAATGGATGTTTTAATGCTTAAACAAAAGACAGGCTGCCTGCTCTTCAATTTTCCTAGACTTGGAGCGAATCACTTTCTGTTTCTCACTGTTAATATCGTGCTAGTTCTTTAGCGTGTGAACTGTATTCACAGTAACCATGGGTACATCTGTTAAAGGTTCTCGAATCTGGCGCCCAAAGTCACCAACCATTTCTGAATAATGTAATCAAAAATCCATAATATTTTTCTTAACATAGGGAAAACAACTCAGAATGAACTACAGGTATACTGTCTGATGACTATCCATTAAACATGGAATACAGTTTAAACACTGATGATGAAAGAATGAAACAGTAACATACCAGGCTTTCTCTCCACTTTAGTTCAGCTAAATAAGTTAATAATAAAACTGAGATGCTAATAAGGATCGGATGTGAAGCAATTTAATATTAAAAATGTTTTTCAATAATGGATGATGCTTATGCTTCCTCGCAAAACAAAATCATTTATATTTGATTCATAACTTCCACCAACATATATTAAACCTTAGTGTAATGAAAAAAAAAACAGTCTCATGCTTTTTAGCTTCTGTCAGTTGGCTTCTTGTGCTTTTTGTGTGTTGCTAAAGAAGGAGGCCACGTATACATTTAGTGGCCCTTATTTCCAAGCAAGGAAATGTATGTATATATGTAAAATGCAGAAGAGATGATGTCATGGAAAGAAGCCCTATTTCCATTAGTGCCTTGTCACAGTTTTTTTACTTTGCTTGCTGAATCTGGTCAGTTCTATTGTTCTCTCTAAAAACTGACAGAAAATAGAATATATAGTGAGTGAACTGTGTGCTGCTCCCTGCGTTGTCACACAACACGGTCTGCTTCTAAGATCTGCAACATCTATTCTTTGAGTTGGATCCCAGACTTGTCAGGGAGGTTAAGCACCTATTACAGGCTGTAGATACCTCTTCCTTTCCTTCGGTGCAGAGTACACACAAATGTATATAAAGTGCTCCCTCTGAGGAAAACTGCTGTATTGGTTTTTTTAAACTGAGCTAGTGTGTAGAACTGCTGTGCCAGAGTACCTGTGCCCTTTCACAGGGCTTTCCAGAGGCACAGTCAATAGCTCACAGTTCCATGCCATATGCTCTCCTCATTTGCCCATAGAAAAGAGAGACCCTACAGTGGGCAATGCACTACAAATGCCTAAATAAATTAGGCAAATATAGAATACAGCATACATTAGAGCAGCCTCGGGCAGCACTACAATATGTTAATGGAATAACTGCACAGTACAGTGACCATGAAAAACAAGATTAATGAGGTCAGACTGCATAGACATCCTAAGGAGGTGCAGTGAAGTCCTAGAGCCAGTTTTTTCACTAAAGGTGAAGTATTTCTCATGCAACACTCCTGCTGGGCAAACTCACATAACCTACAGGACCTACGCTGGTTTCTGAAGATCCTACCAAATTGGATGTTGGGCATTTGCATGTATTACATAGGAAGAAGGTTCCTCCCTCCCACCTCATCCTCATTTTGAGAAACTCTGTGACTCAGGAGTTTCTGGGAGAAGAAGACAAGCAAACCAGGTTGCCAAGTCTCATTGCCTTCAACTCCACTCAGAGTTCCTCAGTGGGAACTTTCCGATCAGTTTGATCCAAAGCAGTATTCAAGAGCTGCAAGAGAAAGCAGATAAAGTATCTTCTTCTTAAAATCCCTGTTGAGGGGATCTGTACGTAGATAACTGAGCAACAGCTCTACCTGACTTCTCCCTTTAGGAGGTGAGAATTTTATGCCTTTTTCAGTCCAGCCATCTCAAATGTGTACAGCCAATATTGTCCATGTTTCTCTTTTTGTCATTATTAATTAAACAACATAAAAGAGAAAAATGTAGCTCCTCAAATATACACTGTCAATTATTGCAGTATCTTTGTTTGATAATTAAATATATTTCTTCACATATTTCCAGCAGATTTAGGTATTTTCATGGGGTTTTTAGACATTTTTCTGAGTATTTTTTCATTTTATATACATATATTTATTCTCTGGGTCAAAATAGATATTTCTGAGTGAGTTCTTTATTTCATACTACATGAAAATATGTCAGTGTAGACGTCTTCATCATGACTACGTTAATGTTTTAGTTCAGTAAAATATTTTTTTTGCTTTCCTATTACTTGTTTTTTGTTTTACACTCTAGGGCTCAAGATCAGGATGATGATCCTTCCCTTTGACAACATTAATGATTATAAGCCTAAATTCCATTTTCTTTAAAGTCACACATTTGGCAGCTAATTTCTTTACCATACAAACTCCCCCCATGTGTGTCTTTACATGACCTTTCACATATCCTCAAAATGTGTCTGAAATCCTTAGATTATAATCTCAAATTCCATCTAAATCAATTCATTATTTGTGCTTTTGCTTTCCCCCTAGGCTGCAAATGCAGGCAATGCAAGTAAAATGTATGCCATTGATCTCTTCAGATCACAGAAGGCCATTTAGAAAATATAAATACTTCTTTGCACCTCAAGTGCCTAAATCCAGTGGCCTATTTTAAATCAAAGACTGAGAAAAGTGAGTCAGGAATTCATCCATAATTTTGTCATCTACTAGGCAAAAGAATCTGCTTCAAAAGGGGACTCTCATAACAAAACAGCTACTTGAATTGTTTATATGCCATTAATTTTTCTCGGCAGTCACATTATCAGTAGCAATAGTATCTGACTCTTGCTAGCTCTTTGCTTTAGCTTAGGGCCTTAATTGAATTAAAGGGTATGAACATGAAAGAAGTTTCAAGGCTCCCCTGTGTGTAACTTCTTCATGATAAAATAGTGAACAATTAAAGGAATAAGGACTTTTTTTTCTTTTTGCAATTCCCAGTTGTATTTATTTGAATAGGATATGGCAACTTTGTTATCCTCTGGATGATAAAATCGGGGTTGATTTTCCCGTACAAGCAAAGCAGGTCATTGCCTAGGGAAAAATACAAGAATTGAATCTTCTATAATTATATTGGGGATTTCTGAGGGTGAGCAAAGGGACTCCTGTTTGTCAAGGCAGGCAGCAATGCCTTAAATTCAGCCTCTGGACAGGCAGGCAATTAGAACAGCTTGTTCAGGATCACAGTATCCGTTTCTGTCCCCTGAAATGTGTAAGACAGATAACAGAGGCCCCTAAAGAAGAAGAGGTGGCATTATAACAAAACAGGGTATCTCATTCATTGCTGCCATAGTGGTGACAAAAAGAAATGCTTGAAAGAAATGCTTGAATTTGAGCTTTTGCTTTTGCTTAAAGCTTTTGTTGTACACACAGTTTAGTGGTTTTGATTTGTTTTGTGTTGTTTTGTTTTATTCTTGGGTTTTGTTTGGTTTCGGTTTTGGTTTTTTAAATACAAGATGGCAAACTCACATGTATCTAAAACATTAAGGAGATGACCTCCTAATCATGTAGCCTGCTCCATCCTAGTACAATTTCTGGAGTTTAAGGAAGGCACCCTAGAAGAAGGGATTGCATTTGTGGTGATCCACTACTAAGTGACCCCGTATATTTAAAGCGTGCTCAAAAAAAACAGTTTGGAAAAACAGGTCACAGAGTTCATGTTTGTGCTGTCATGAGGCCAACAGTTGTGCCTCAGACGGGAGATAGAGAGCTGTGACTTTAATCTATGCAGGGTAGCCCCAGTCACTGGTATATTTAGATGTGTTATCAGCTAGCACTACAGCAATGCTTTCCTCCATGCTGACACCATTTAAGTAGCCTGATATATGTCATCCTTGTGAAGGACCATGTACCTAATGGGCTCCATTCACTAATGCACATAGAGCCCACGGGACTGGGATAGGGTGGTCATATACAGCCCTCAGGACAAGGCTCCAGAAGATGCATATTGAGTTTTGGGTCCTCAACAGCAAAGTTTCACTCCCTAAATTTGCTTCTCTTGGGACACAGCACACAGGTACAGCTACTGTGTGGTCTTGTGGGCATGGCCACTGGTTATAATTCAGGGTGAGGAGATGCAGAACAGGCAAAATAATTGTTAATCAATCAGGAGTTAAATGGGAATCATACAGGAACAAAAACACTCTTCTGTCCTGGCTTTTCTTTCTAGGCATGCCTGTGCATGCAGCTTGTGTTAACTAAGCCCTCTGCAGATCTCCCAGAGGCAGTGGGGTAGAGACCCCAGTGTCCTTTCATCTTTATGGGAAACCAGCTACAGCCAGGGACATGCAGAGAGAGTATGGGAGAGCCTGCACAAGAAGAGAAAAGGGCTGACTGTTTTGGTTTTGTTGTTGGGTAGTTGTTTTTTTTTACCATAAAAGGCTTTCCTAGGTAGAGGTGAAAATAATTGCTCATCTCTTACGAGCTTTGGGATGTACAAATTACACACCTAAATAAACCTGAATTGCTCCATTACTTGCAGTTATGCAGTTATACAGTTATGTCTTCATTTTCCGTCCTGGCAAGCTGAAGAGTGCTTAAACTTTTAATTTCTTTTCAGGGGATATACTCAATTCTCTTCAAAGTACTACCTGTGCATATGAAATTGAAAGTCAAAATGGATTTATTCCTCTTTTGGGTTAGGACTTTATTTGTGTGAATAGTGTAGACTCAATTTAATAGTAAAACTTCAAAGTCTGTTAACTGAAAACATCTTAAAACTTCTTTAGAATTTAATTTACTGTTTCCACCTAAATTGTGAATGACTTGTTGAGGAAAGTGTCCATTGAACTGTGTTTTATCTGTGCAGTAATTCATCATTTTTCATAAAATGAGTTTTAGTTCTTTTAGTAGTGGCAGAGGGATTCAAATAATTCAAATTAGCAAATGGGTGATATTCACTGCTGTTTGTGTTGCTTCATTTGCATGAGAGAAACAGTTCATTCAACCATTCTAGAAATAGTGTATACCTGTTACAATAATATATATGCCTAACTCCCTTTGAAGTGGCCCTTCAGTATTCCAGCATTTTTGATTGATAGCTTTTAAACCCATTTGCCATGTGCATGGGGTAACCAAAGTTCCGGTCCTAGAACTTAGAGCTAGATGCTAAAGGGCTACTAAGTTCTTAAGGTCTATAGTTCCTAACAAGCATCCTTTGGACTCTATCTCTTCACAATGCCTGATCTCATACTCTGCTATTGGCGAAAAAGAACTCAGTTATTTCCCAACTTTTTAAGGCTTTGACAGTTAAAACTGAGAAAAACAACAAGTGTGAATGTTAGTCAATAGGTCAAAAGCCAGGTGAAGGAAAAGAAAATTGGCTTGGTAAATTTTAAAGGAAAGCGTTCTAAATCACTCAGCACAGTGAAAAATGTTGTAAAAACCTTGCCCTCTTTCTACAGAAGTCCATGGCAAAATTATTCTGACATCAGAAGAAAGCCTGTTGAATTTGGGAAGTGTATGCACTGGCAAACAGCTGACATCAGTGCACAATCGTGTTGACCTTATGCTTCCAGAACAGGAATGTGTGGATAAATAGGCTGGTCACCTTCTTTTCAAGAAGTTAGTGTGACTGATATATAATCAATGAAGAATTTAGTAATAATAACTATAAAAGTACTTGGAGAGGAGTCATGGCAGTTATATACATATAAAAAATATTCCACTGCCTTTGTTTCATTTGCTTCAGAAATGAGTACATGTAAAAGTCTCCTCCACCCTCCATTAAACATCTGCTTGGTCTCCAATCTTTGGAGTTAATGAGCAACACTATTGCATTTTTATGTGACCACCCATACCTTTATTTACTACAGGTAATCCTTTATGTCTCTGTCTTCACAAAGGAGAGTGTTTACCCTTATCAGGAATAGTAAAACTGCTATTGCCTTTGTTCTAAACCCTCCACTGATGACATAAGCATTTCTGTGGTCAATGTAACTGCTTTATAGCTGAGTGGGGAAGGTAAAGAATGCTTCTAGCACTTACATACACAGGGTCAAAGTGATTTGAGATTATCAGATTAAAAATGAAATGAGATCCACAGTTATCAAATGCATCATAAGATGGCAAAAGGCGAACTTTCCATCTGCACCCCAAGAAATTGGGATTCTTCACATCATCAAAGCTCCTCAAGGTTTTGAGCCCTCATAGCTGTTGCGCTCGTCTGAGGGTTGTAATTACTCTTCAAATCTCAAACAACTGAAGGCCATCTTGTCATAGTTTTGGCCATTGACTGAAATACTGAGGTTAAATCAAAAAAGCAGAGAAGTAAGGTTTGGTTCATCATTCTAAGATTGTCTGTTTTATGTTGAAATCACTGCAGTAGTCGAGCAACTTAAGATATGTACATGAGAAATCCACGTTTCAATCACTATTTCTGACTGTACATTCCACTACTTTAAAATGAAAAAGATGACTAGTGTTCAGGAAATATCAGCTATTACTAAGCCATCTTTATATAAACTACTGAATTTGCCTTTGATATAAAGTAGGAAATTGCATAACTGATGGCCAGATCATTTCCTCTAGGACTGTAGCAACTGAAGGAGCTCTCTTATGATAACTCCTGGACATCCTTAGTAATGTGCTCATACTCTGGTATCAATACAGAAAATACAGGGGGTATGCACCCAACTCTTGAAGGGAGCTTTGAACAGATCTGGAATTTTCTGGGGGGGGGTGTGTAAGGGAAGAGGGGGAGGAATTAGCGAAGTTTTTTGTTGTTATTAGGGTTTGTTTTTTTGATTTTATTTATGTGAAACAAGTGTCTGGGTGCTGGCAGCACCAACTCTGACATAGCTCTACTGAAACAGCGCTGCCTGGTAGATAGATGAGACCGAAGCTCTGAGCTGGTGGGAGGAGATGACTCTGCAGGAAATACCCTACAGCTCCAGGGTAACAAAACTGAGTGGAAACAATGAAGACATGTCTACACGGAGGAAAGGAATGCACTGTAGATATTCCCTGCCTCGGCCTTGCACATGTTGGTATGAAGTAGCGCAGTTTCAGGGACTGAGCTGGCTGCAATGACGTGGTATCAGAGTAGGGCTGACACAGCTGGTGGGGCATGTGTCTGTTTCACAGACTAGGTGTGCATGGCTTTGGCTCTCCCTTCTCCCTTGATATCTCATATGAATTTCTACTTGCTCCCTCTCCACTGACTGCTACCCAAGTTGTGGGGTACAATGCCCCAAGGTGAAGAAAACGTTGCCACAAAGACATCTTATGAAGATCTTTAAGGGATGCTTTATGCGACTGCTATACCTCTCATGCATTTTTTTTATAAGCAGGCTTTCCTCAAGCAGTGAATTTAAAAAAAAATACATCATGTTTGAAGAAAATCAGAGTGTCCTCTTAAATAATTTAAAAGTTAATTGAGATGCAAAAAAGGAAAGAAAAAGTTCTGCAGCAGTAGGTTCATCCTCTGCAAGCTCGGGATCTTGTATTAATGCATTGCGTAGTTGTGAAGAAAATGGCTTTCTATCTTTGCCTGCTGGAACACTCTGTTCCCTGCTCCCAGGAACACTTAATGCCGCTCAAAGCATGTGTACCCAGCACTGCATGGAAGAATCGAGCGGCTCCTCCCACACAGCCAGGCACATCTCCTTTCTATTGTAAGAGAGGTATCAAGCAGCTTTTTGTTCCTCTGTGTCTGGAAATGCATCAGAGGGGAAAATGGTCACTGTTTGAAGGTGGTGTTGGAAGCAGAAGACGAACAGACTTAGATCACAAGGCTGTGCTTTTTTAGATTCATAAATGCTATGCATCACTTTTTTTTTTATTATTATTATTATTAAAAAGCTGTGCTTTTCTTGTTTTTCATCGCAGGCCTGTTTGAGACATCTGGTTAATCAGAACTAATGGCCTAATTTTATAGAGGTGCATGTTTCTGCTGTCAAGACTTTAGTCTTTTCTGATGTTCTTTAAAAACAACGGAGGAAAATAAATTATTTCTTTTTCAGTGAGATAAAAGTAGCCTACTACCTCTGCTTGTATGTAGGCCCCTCTCCCCCCTTTTCTATAAGCATGCTCATATTTGTATTAGCAGTCAGATATCTCATGTCCTGCACAAACAGTACCATTAAAACTTTTTTTTCCTCTTTTATTTTTTTTTTTAATTTTTTTTTTTCAGGAATTGGCAGTTTAAAAGCTGGTTCCTCAGTTTATGGCACACCTCTCAGAAAGGAGAAAAAGCATGCGGTGGGAGCTCTGAGATGAAAAGTCTTGGGATATATGCCCTAAAAATCACGATCCTGTTGATTTGCAATTATATGGATAATCTCATCAAAGTCAGGGAGATTACTCACGAGTGAATTTAGGAAAGGAAGTTAGTGAGTGTTCATTGCTTCTGGGGAAAGAGTTCAAGTTGCACAAGGACTGGCCAAGCAGATCAATTTCAGGCATGCAACATGCAATACAATCCCGTTAAAGGGATGAACGACTATATTTTCACACAGCATGTTTGAAGTGTTCACACATAAATGTAGTTAAAACAGCAATATATATACAGCTACACAATTAAGTAAGAACTGTGTATCTGTGATTTTTTCCCCCTACCTGATTAGATCCAGAAAATCTATCAGTACTCAAAAGAAAGTAATACACAGACTGTCAATGTGATGTTCCCTCAGCCTGCCAAATCTGTTCTAGAGAGCTGATCATATTAATTTTGTCCTGAGAATTCACAGGCTAAATTTTTGTCTCAGACTGATTAAAATGCTTGAGCTAATACCATTGGAAGGAGAAGAAAAAGCTGTAATAGAAGCAGTGCCATGACTACAAACGACAATGGGAGAGTAAGTTGTGGTAAGTGTTGGCTAGGAAAAATGGAAAATAAAATGGTATGTGCCTGTTTTTACAAGAGTGTGCTCATTGTGTTGATACGCAGGATTTAGATGTGACAAACCACAATGAAAGAATAGAAAACAGCTAATCTAAAATCATTTGTCCTCCTAAGTCAGACCCTGCACTGCCTGAAGCATGAATAGGAGCACCTGACTTACATCCAAAACCATCATGTGCAGCTTTGGCAGACGGATGTTATGAATTTGTGAGGCAGGTGTGTGTCTACCTACATACTACAGTCACTGTTTTACTGATTCTTCTGTCTTAATAAGTGAATAGTGGGCAAGCTACTTTGTAGTTTGTACAGGTCTAGCCTAAAATCCCCAGTGTTACCATCATCATGTCTCCATGTTTTGCTGTTTTGAGGTATTCTTGAGACAAAGAGATTTGCTGAAGGTGTGTAGCTATTTTTTAATACCAGGTCCAAAGACTCTATCCATTTGAAAGTGTACCTGGTTTCCAAATCATAAAAGTAAATAAAACTGCTTAAGAGAATTTTATGACATAACTGGAAATTAAATGAAAGTGTGATTTTTTTCCTCAGATATTTTTAAGTTTTTCTTTAAAAATCTTTCTAGTTTTTTTAGCTACATCATAGAATCATAGAATGTTTTGGGTTGGAAAGGACCTTAAGATCATCTACTTCCAACCCCCCTCCCATGAGCAGGGACACCTTCTATTAGACCAGACTGCTCATCAAAGTACATAACCTGCAAATACGAAGGAAAAAAAATGACACTTGCAGGACCAACATAGTGGTTTCTTAAAATCTTTAATTATTCTGACGGAATTTGCACTCAAAATCTGCAGACATAGTTCTAATTCTAACATATGAAAATACTGTTATGAAAGTATTATTAAAATTCCTGTGTTTTGGCTAACATAGGCTGATGGCCTCTTTACTATATGAAGCTCTGTAATGGAGATTATCTTTATAAAAAGATGTATTTAGATGGATCAGATGTTTAGATGCTTATTCTGTGGACAAACATTATGCAGAAGGCCACATTATAAATCCATACTGATTTTTGCTGTCCTTAACGCAGTAGCTAATAAGCTTGTTCTAGATGTAATCTTGTTTCCCTGCTGCTGCTTTCATGCCTTCTCAACTACTAGCATAAACACCAGAAGAAACCAACTTGTGGTTGAGCTAAGAACACTACTTGTTATTGCTGTGACCCCTGCAGAGAGAACTATTGCCTTCAAACCTAGGAATCACCCCTTCAAGAACACCACTTAATGTGGAATTAAACATGGGAATAAATGTCCCCCAGATTCTTTAAGCTGCTTCAGCATCACGAAGAATCCCTGAAATGCCTAAGGGATCTCAGGATATTCTTTTTCCAGCAGGCTACCTCTGTTGGTTCTCCCTCTGCTTTACCACGGGGGGCCCAACAGCCATGCTGACTGACACAGGCTGTTCTGGCAGCCATGGAGTCATGGAATCAACCAAGCTGGAAAAGACCTACAAGATCACCAGTCAGTGCAAGAGCCCATATACAGCCACAATGGAAAACGGAGTTCCGAAATTATTTCAGGCCTTCCTAACCCTATACTATAGGCCAGAAAGGAAAACGCTGGGAAACAGAGAACTCTAAACCTCTTTATCACCCCTCCTATCCCAGCTGCACTATGAAAAACTACCGGAGAAGTAAAAATCTGGAATTTGAGATTACAACATTTGATTGCAGAGCATGACAACAAATGGTTAAATCATTCTTTCCACTTGAAAGCTCCTTTCACTTTAATATTATTGTTAATAACTTTCCCATGCAGGATTGCAATGTCTGATTGTTTATCTCATCTATACTAGCCTCTCCTGTTTTATTCATAAGTGCATACAAATGAAAAAATTGGCTGTGCAGTAATGGTTATGTATAACTCTGTGCTGTCAGGAGCTCTCTATTGACAAGCTTTCAAATAATCTTCTTCTATTGTCTTCTTAAATTTTTGTTGTTACTGGATCTGAACTATGATTGTTTTGTTAAAATCAAGCGCCCCATGTGCTGCCACACCTGCTACTATCCCACTTGAAAAAAAAACCCATCATCTTTATAACAAAAACAGAATACTATTTTCTGAATTTGCTTTTTATCTGCTACATGTGCATGCTGTCACATGCTGTTTGCTGAAATCAAAGCAATAGCATAGGAAAAGCCTTCTGTTCAATCTGTCCTGGCCAGATTCTGGTTTTTGCCACCTGAGGCTCATGCCATAAGGAATATCTTCTCTCCAAGTGGTCCCTTTGAAATCAAACTTATCTCCCACAGAGCAAGCCTTTTTCTCTATGGCATAAGTGCAGCAGAGTTTTCTCATTTTAGGATGTCATGAGTTGGTTTTCCTGAAATTACTTTTGCTGACAGCTTCCCCTTGTCTCTCTGAGTCTTTCCATCCCCCCTCAAGCTTCCTGCAGTGGCAAAGATGTTTGCTCGACTATTGCTGGACCACAGAATGGGACTCTGGGATTTGTTCCACTTGCTTACACAGGACTCTACTTGTGTGATGAATGGTTTAAGGAATTAATTGCCTGATAGACCAACCTACAACTGCAGAGTGTGTGCATGCATGTGTGTTTGTGTTTGTGTACGAGTGAGCATGTTGAGGGAGACGGGGGTTCCCACTCTGGTCACAAATCAGACTTTTGCCCTTTCTCTGACTCATACCAGTCTATCTTATGCTTTCAGAAGCACGACTTCTTCATTTTGGAAGAATATGTGACTGACTTCTTCACCCCCATACTTTTTTTAGGATAAAGCACTCATTGCTACAACACTGCGGTTACTTTCAATGTCGTAATGCTGGGTTGAGAGAAAGGCTTACAATCGGAGCTTACAATAAAAGCCCTTATCCCTGCTTCTACTGCAGACTGCCACTTTACATGTGGGCTAGATTCATAAGACAATTCTAAGCCTGGGTCTGAACCTGAGCTTGGGTGCAAACATTTCTTGCGGCAACACAATACAATGACAACCTACTCTCAAAGCTTCAAGGATACCCCTTGAGAGGAACCTAAGGGCCCTCATCTTACAGGGATGGGGGCTAACTGCTTCTATCTTCATCTTAAGGGATGGCTATGGACTCTCTGGGCTACATGTGCCTCCTGGAATAGCAACTTCATGTTGCTACAGCTGTAACTACATATTCAGAGCAAAGATTGAAGGGAGCCAAACATTAATACATGTTTTATACATCCCAGGCTTAGCTTTCCTCTGCAGAAACAAAAAATAAAGAAGCAACCTCTTGCAGTTTCAAATGTCTGCTAAATGACAAAAATAAGGTGACATCTTAATAACATTAGCCTACACTAAACTCTATACATAGAATGGATTGTTGTTGTATTTTATGTATTGCAAACAGTGCTCTTCATCTAACTGGTGAGAGAAAGCTTATGCCAATCTAAGGCACATATACAGCTTTTTGGAAACAAATACCAATTGTTTCTCAACTGTTACTTCTTTTAGGTCAATGCCAAGCAGTGCAAAACCATAGCTAGAACTGACAGTGAAATAGAAAGAGAACAGACCTAACACTTTTCTACACTGAAAAGCTCTAACAAGACGCCACAGAAAAAGCCTATAACACTTTCAGTCTTTCTTGCATTTCTTTGTTCTGTCAGGAATAATTTCCCAAACAGGAAAAAAAACCCTCAAACCAAAACATGCTGTACATGTAGTGTATTTATTTTCATAAACAAATATATACTAATTCAGCCTCTAACACCAGAACAATTTTTTTAAAAAAAATCAAGTAACTTTAATTCTTCTCCTTTGAACTCTTGAATCTTCCCACTTACATAAAGAACACTCAGTAGCTTCCTTCTGAAAAAGCTGGGAAAAAGAGCATGTTGCAATAGTTGCAGGGTGTGTATGTGTGTGTGGCACAGATAAAAGTAGTTGCATTTCTATTACTTATTTCCATTATGACAGAACTCACACAGTGCTAGGCTCTCTCCAAACCAATGGCGAGAAACAGTTCCTGCCAAAACAACATGAAAGAAATGTTGTAAAGGTTGCATTGTGTTGCTTAAAATGTTAGGAAATATCAGAAGCTGGGTTGCCAGTACAACCTTAATTCAACCTTTCTGTGCATATTCATTACGATCAAGTCTTTAATTACATCATCACATACTCTTTACTTTCTCTCTCTAGGGCCTTTACTTCATTTAAAGTATCAGATGGGCTGAATAAGGCAGTTGTTAAATGTTTACATTTGTCTTCTTCAGCACCCTGCCGTTAAGGTACTGGTGAGCATCTTGCACTACTGACCAGGCAAACTGCCTCCTCTGTGTTTGGAGCTGCAGAGGCAGGATAGACAGCTGGGACCTGGCTACTACTTCCTATATGACAAAATGTACAGATGCTGAAGAAGTCTGGAGCAAAATACTGGATCAGTGAAACACACTGACATACTGGCATGAGGCTAAGGTACAAACCATCAATGGGCTAAGGTATGGCCAGTTTCTCTGATGTTCTCCACTGAAGACCTTTCGAAGAAAGTTGACTTTCCTTGATACCATGAGCTGTATGCCAAAATCATCATCGTTGCCAAGAGCCCGCATACTTTACAGATGAGGATCTTTGTCAGCATTTCACAGGCAGGAAATGGCAGCAGCTCTTTTGTTATCCCACCATAGGCCTTAGATGGAGGTGGACTAGCTTAGACTCAGAAAACAAGATAGTCCTCTGCATCAGCAGCTTCTGTTACCTTGTTCCCTCCCACAGGTAGGGATGAGATCTTGCTGGCAGACATCTCACAGAGTCTTCCCTTCAATGTTACACTTAAACTGCTTGCTGGCTGCACAGGTAAAACATTGAGGTAGTTCATTCCTTCTTAGTAGACTGCACAGCCATTTACCCTTTCCATAGACAAGACCCTCTTTATACATGCTGTAACTGATCAGAAGCAACAGGAACTATCTTGATCGCTAAAGTGCTTTGAATTTATTGACTTTGCAGAGATTTGAGGGAAACCCTTTGATGGTCTTGCTTTAAAACAGCCAAACAAACAAATGAGAAACATTAAAAAATCCAGCCTATGAACAGAGCAGAAATGGCAGCTCTGGGTACATCTCACACACACTGCAGAACACTGGTAAGGATGTACAGATGGCTGGCACCTATGGAGCAGCAAAAGGAAGAGCCAGATTAGCAGCTCCTCCCTTCTCACAGGACAGACAGACAGCTCATGATCACTAGTGCAATATTCAAAGGTTAGTAGGGGCAAAATGGATGAGACTATGTTCTGAAACCCACACCAACATTTTTAGCATGCTGTAAAATTGCAAGTTTAAGCTCTCAGGATTATCTTTTGAGGGTGTTTTGCAGATCTCCCCTGTGTATAGACAGTCAACGAGAGAGCCCCTAGAGGCCGAGAGTCTCACTCAGAATAGCTCCTGAGCGCAGAGAAAAGGCCAAAACTACTATCCAGGTAAGCACCAACATCAAGAAGCAAGAACGGTGTACTTTCATCTTTCATTCAAATTATTTCACATATGCACTTTTATATATTTCATTATAGAATTAGTAAAGAAGAAATCTTAGGATTTATTTGTGTGCTATTATTGTGCCTTTAATGGTGTGATTTCTGATCTTTGGAAGAAATGTACATGTAAATAGCTGGCTGTATTTCATTTGCAGCTTTGCACAGGGGCAGGGCATATACCCTAGGGGAAGAGTGAGTTTTCTATCAAAGAAGCTATACTTTGTGTTTTCAACAACAAAAAATAAAATTAAAAAAAAAAAGAGAGAAGAAAAGAAAAAAGTAAGAATAAAAATACTTCTGCTGCTTTTTTTATCTCCCCTTTGGTTTTGCAAAAAGAGACACACGGCATTGGGAAGCTTTAGATTTTACACTCTCATTGGCCATCGCTAGTTGAGCAACATACATCACTCCTCCCGCCCACCCAGGGTTTTTCCCCTTTCAAGGCAAGTGATAGAAAAACGGGGTAATTGTGTAGTCCCGAGGGAGCATATGCCGCTGAGCAGTGTGCAAGAGGTGCATGGACGACCAGAAGTTGTATTTCTGGGGTGTCCCCAAAGAACCTGGGCTGAGGTTTAGTCGGTGGCCTAAGGGAAGCCCCTTCCCCTGCTAGCCGGCGTGCCCTTCGCCATGCTTGCCATGGGGCACGATGGCCCACCACTGCCCAGAGGCAGGGCTTTCACTCTCCGCGAAGGACCCTGCCTGGAGCCCCTCATGTCACCGCGGTCTTGTGGCCATGGTGAACAAGCGTGAGGACACAGCCACTCACGGGACCCCCGGCGTGCTGGGTGCAGGAGCGGCCCCACGGGGGCACTCCGGGAAAAGGGGGAAAGCCGCGTCACCTCTGAAGGCTGTGGGGGTAAACAAACAGATCCTCGAGCACGGCCGCCGCAGCTGCTTCCACTGGGGAGGCAGGTACGAGCACGTCCCGCCCCACAGACACGCCGCCCGCCGCCTGCGCAGCCGGCGCGGGGCCAGGCGCAGCGCCAGGGCAGTGAAAGAAGTTCACCCGCCTGCGCTCTCCTGCTGCCCGCCCGCCGCTGACGTGGCTCAGCTCTCCCCAGATACAGCGCACGGCCGCTGCTCGGCCCCCGCGCCGCGCCGCCCTAACGTGGCAGCTGCCCCCGGTTGCGCACCCGCGCAGGCAGGCATCATTGCCACCGCGCAGCGCATCGCTAGTTTCTCTCGCCCCGCTGGTGCGCGGAGTACGCGCGCCGCTCTCACTCCTCGGGCGGGACTTGCGCGGGAACACACGACACAAGCCCTCCTCGCACCGCTGCCCTGGCGGGCGGCCCCGCACTGCGAGCGCGCTCAAGCTCCGCGCACGCTAAAGCACTTGCGCGGCGCGCAACT
>JANHGB010031889.1:14094-27156 GCA_026283785.1 Coracopsis vasa | reverse complement strand
ATTTGTTTGTCACTATGTGGTTAATGAACACCTTCCAGATAGATTTTTATCAGATTCTACCTAAGTGATAAAATTCATACAGCTTAAGACTAAATTAACAAAAATGTTGAAACAGCAATTGCAGCCTTGTATGCTTTTGTATCTCCAGAAGGAAAGTCACATGGGAATCTCAGCAGCTCTAAGGGACCCCAAGTTTAAGTCCTAATGGAGGTTCAGAAACAGATTGGAAACATGCTAGGAAGCTTTGAATGCATTAGTCAGAGACAAGCACGTGCAGAAAGCATTTAGGTTGCATTTAAGTAACAACATGACCTGCCGGTATGGTTTAGCTGTGGCATGCTTTTGCTGCCAGCTGTGAAGTGGCCAGCAACTATAACCACAGCTCTGACTACAGAGCTTGAGCTGGACTAGCAGCTAAAATACTTACTAGATAATTTCCTGCATCCTCAGGAGAGCTATCCTAGAGGTGGTGCTCCATGCAGAGTGCCTTCCTGCAATATATGGGGGTTTGCTGCTAGATTAATGTTAGTGCAAATGTGCTTGGATGTGCTACAGTCACACTTCATTTAGAGGGATGTGCTACTCAAAGGGGGGAAGAAACACAAAGATTTTCCTGCTGTGTTGATCAGAGATAGAGCATTATTGAAAACACCAAACCTTCCTGAAATTGCTGCTTCTTTTGATTTTGTCAAATCAGTTTTTTTTCAAAATAAGGCCTCATTAACACAATCTTATTTGGAAAGAAAGATTTGTGTGTGTAGACATGACCCACAGATCTCTGCCGCAAGCTCTGCAACCTTGTTCCTAAGGTGATTTACACAGACCTAAATCTAATCTTGCTCTGAACTGACACAAAGATAGCCTGGCTCCTCTCAAACTTTCAGCTTAAGCTACATAGTGCTAGCTTTGAGCAGCTCTCTGATTTCTCTGCAAAAAACCTGGATTTATCAAATCCACTGGGATTTGATTCTGCACTGGGAAATATCAGTGTAGAAGTCATAAAATATGTCATCAGCCTTGACAAATCTCTCCCAGTTTATCCACAGAAGAATTTGTTGAAATCCCTTGGAGAAAGTCTTACAAAAATGAACCTATGCTCCTACTAGCTAAAGAAATCTAGTAATAGCAGTGATAACCCAAGTATAGCAAGAGTAATTAATGTCTTTATCAGGGAAGACATTATCCAGCTGTGTCAAAACATGAAGATTAGCTAATTATATTCAGCTATAACAAATCATGTCAATTTCAGATAAGTAGTTTTCAGGGCCCTGGGTGCACCAGTGGACTTTAGTTGCCCCAGTCAGCTTCTGGGATTTCTACTTACATACCCTCTGTATGAAGCTATTTAAGATCCATCTTCAAAGCTAATGCTATTTTTAGTGTTGTCTTTGGCTTTTTGATGGTTCTTTTACAGTCTTGTCTTAGACATGGTTAATTTGTCTCATGATCATTGGTTTAGTGTTGTATCTTTTTGGTGAGGATGCCACTCCCATCCATGTTGTGGGTAGTCTTGCCTCCTTGTTTGCTTTTTCTGTGTATCAGGTATGTTCTTTCTCTTTTCTGACACTAATTTGCTTGCACATTTTCTGAAATTAGTGTACAGAAGTAAATTACTTCAGTTTTAATTTAATGTTCTGAAAGAGGTTCTGTATCAACCTCTTTCTTTGCTGTTTCTAAAGGAAGGATTTTAGGAAGCTGTTCTTCTCAAATAATAGTAATGGTTCTTATTGTTAATCTTTTGTTTCTTTGTCCCTTGGTTGTTCATAACCAAATTTTGTTTAAGGAAAGGCATTTTATACTAGCCTGCCTCATTTTGGAAGACCTACTAGACTGGGTGTTCTCACTTCTTTTTTTTTCCTTTTTTAGCTTTATTGGGAAGGTTGGGGAAATAAATGTGGTCAGTATAGTAATGCTAAAATTTGCCTTTTATGATGTAACAAAAAAAATTGATTATGTTAAGGACATTAGAATATGGGGGAAGTAATCTATGAATGTTGTTAAAAGCATGGGAAAGACGTCTAAAGAGGAAGTAGAGTTTGCATTCTGTAGAAATGGTATGTTCTTATGCCTGTTGTGCTGTTAACAGGAAAGCTAGGTATCTTGATTATAAATATTGCTATAAGTCCTGTGCTACTGACAAGGAGGGAAAATAAATATTTCTTATTAAAATTTAACTAGAGCAAAACACCTTCCTTAGTGTTATATGATGTAATAAACTCCCTGAGGATGAATCTGTAATTGTGAGTGGCTCCCTTCCAAGGAGATAAAGGTGGAGATGTGGGGAAGTACAAGTCTGTAACATTACTAATTCAATTACAAATTTTTAGACCTCTCAAGCCTTAAATTTGTGCTACCTAAATAATTATCCTCACCAACAAAATGTTATAGGGGCAAGTAGTGCAGGAAGGGTTCTAGCTAGGATAGAGATAGTAACTCTTCAAATTATTTAATCTCGTTCAAACACAAGTAGAATATTAATCAGTCATCTATATCTTTATGTATAAGCTTGAAAGCACTTGTTCAAAAATATATGGCCTTCCCTCCAAAAAAAACCTCAGTATAAAAATACTGCTCTGTTCAAAATCAGATAAACTAGAGCTACAGGGTGTGCAATATATTTTTTTTTATTATTACACTAGTAATAAATATTTGGCCAGAAACAGCATCCTTTTCATGACCAAGAAAATCAGCCTGCTGTTCAATATTTATCTAGCATTTCAGAAACTGTATGTATAAACTGCTGGTTTAATAACAAAATTTAATGGGTTCAGTGCATAGAGGTGATGCTTTTCTCTCAGGAAAGAAGATGAAAAGTATGGCTGGAGTACTTGCTAAATTTTTAAAGCTTCAAAGCTGCATGTCTAGCTAAAAAAAAAACCAACACACCCTTAGGAATGGACAGACTATAAATGTAGGAAAGCTGGAGGCTGCACCTGTGTTATTGAACATTTAATAACAATGTCTGGAGAAAATAGAACTAAATATTGTTCAAATGAAATTTATGTGTGCAAACAGTTTGTTTTAATCTGTTCTGTGATGACTAGAAAGAAGTCTATTCAGGCTTTTTCTAAAGTGGTATTGATGGCAAGTTTGAATACACCTAAAGGATTAGATCTCCATTTAACTAAATAATCTGATCTGGTTCACAAGTGTATGTGATCAGTAGCAGAGACAGAAGTTCTGACATGTTTGCTGAGCACAGAAAAGGAATGGTGGTGGTAGGATGACAAAATCGGAGCCATTGAACATTATTTACGTAGCTTATAGTTAAAAAAAAAAAAATCACAAAAAAACTCCCAATCAAACCTGTAACAACTGTTATACAGCACCCCCATTGTCTTGTGTTTTCTTCTTGCTTCCCTGAAATTGCTTTACTAGAAGGTGTTATAATTAAAGCAAGTGCAATTCCTTTTGTACTAAATGTTATACTGCTTGACAGGAAAAAGGTTTAGGGACATGAACTTGTGCAGTGCTGCTAATACTCGATGTTGCCATACCCTAATTCAGGGGAAGAAAGATGTCCACATTAGAAGTGCTTATTAGAAAGACAGACTCATTTGTTCACAATTAAAAATTGGCATGATTTAGCTACAGAATAGCACTGGGAAGACAGTCAGCTGCTTAGGTAGAGGAACAGAAAACTGAACATGTGAATGGTAGCACACTTTGAAAGTGGAGTTGTCATGGTCAGTGGAGATTGTGTCTATATGTATTTCCAATCAAAACTTGTTATTAAGGATTCGAAGTCCTGTCACCTGGCAATGGATCTGTCTTGGGGCAGAGGTGGGGAAGTAGGTTCAAGCAAAAGAGCTTTGTCCTTGCTTAAGCAGAATCACTAACTCAGCTGACCTGGAAAAGTATGTACTGTCTTGTCAGTAGTGGCTAGTAGTTTTACATGAATGGAAGCAGAATATACAGTTGCACCCTAGAGCTTTGTTTGATGGTTATACATTTTGTGCTTGAGACAGATTCATACCTTAGGCTGAAGCAAGATGTGCTTTTAAGTGGTACTCGTGGGAGACAACTGGAGTTATTGTCATGTAAAGGCTGAGTGACACATCAGCTCTGCAGGAGGCACTAGTCTGTCCCTTGTACTTTAAGGTGCAGTACAGTCTGTAATGGCAAGTTTGAAGCCTGTAAAGGCATGCAGAGCAGTGGGGTCTCCCTCAGGAGCTGAGCCTACAACAGGTGATTTGAGTTAGCTCATTAGAGCTGGAGGGTGTGATGCAGGAGTGTGTTCATCTGAGGAAGTGGCTAAATGCGGATGGATGAGGAAGGTTTTGATGATCCTTAGAGAGGAAGAAGGGAACTGTTGACAACTTAAGGTAAGTTAATATTAAGATAAAGGTGGGCTTTTACCTAACAAAACCCTGAATGGTCTTAAGCAGAAGACCTTTGTTTTGTAGACATGGGACCAAAAAATTAAGCCAAGAAAAACTACAGCTTGGAAGGCGGCGACAGACCAGTCTCTGCATACAGCAAGGAAAGGGTATATAAGCTCTATGTTGATGTTGAGTTCTTAAAGCTACTTGCTGCTTACTTACTTTGCTTCAGCTGAAATCAGAAACAGGACCTGTGGAGCAGAGTCTGTGTGACTTGGGCATTCACAGAGTTTTCATCTTGAAGTTAAGTCACAATAGCATGTTAACTACTGTAACGTGTTAGCTGGCAACAAAGTTTGAAAGCTTTAAAAAAAATTCAGGACTGTTATGCAAGGTGGCAAGTGAGACTCTCCAAGAAAGCTAGTAATAATGTGTCTGAAAGTTCAGTCACTGGCTTTAATGTATATCCACATGCTTCAGAACTATTTCAGTGAACTGCCTGATCAGTTTTGAAGAGCTGTTTTCTTGTAGAACTGCTAATTGAGGGATATCTTAATCTTCCAGTTGGATTATGAGTAAAGCAGCTGGGCAAAAGTGTTCTTTTGAACTTTCCAATTAATTATGCTGAATGATAGATAAGATATTCTCTAAAGAATATAGACTTCTGCCAGTTCCAGGTTTGTAAATGGAAACTCAGTAACAGAACTGAATTTTAAGTGATATGCATTAAGTTCATTAACTTCTCCCTGTGCAGACAAAAATGTAATCAAACATATCTTTGTCTCCAAATTCAATGCTGCAAGCAAGGTATTTATGCCTGTGCTCTTCCCCAAATGTAGCAATAACATTAAGGTTTTGGGGCTGTTAATGCAGAAAGGAGTTGTAGCATCTAACTGGGCAAACGGCCCTTTATCACTTGTGTTGGGACCTACATGATATCGCACCACAAAAATGTTGAATATGTGCAACTGTGATAAGCACACGTTTAGACCTTTACTCCTATGGGCTAGATTAACTGCATAAAAGATCTGGGTGAATTTGGAAGTTGAGGGTCTCCAAGCACTGCATAAGTGGCACAGTTCTACTGAAGAGTACAGATAACTTGTCTGTTTCTTAGAAGTAAGCTTCTGCTTGTTAGGCTCTTGAAGACTGAAGGAAAAATAGGGAAAGAATGGAAGGTGTAAAATCTGGCTCTTAGATCAGATAACGAGCTCCAAAGTTAAGCTTGCTAGCAGGCTCTGTTATTTTGAGGGACTAATTAAATGAAGTAGAAATTAACAGCAAGATGTAATTCTATTGATACATTAGTTCATATTTATGTATGTATTTTTAAATGCCAGAGTAAGAGTCTTTTGCACAGGTATCTCCAGAAGTCAATTTAGGCTGAAATTGATTCCACTTTTCCAAATTAACTTTGCACACTTTATTTTTCTATGCATTTTATGCAACAGATGAATGAGATTTAAACTAGATATGTATTATTTCCATAGACTTGGGTTTTTTTTTCACTTTTTATACCTGTTGCTTTGTTCTTGGAAGTTAGGAGTTGCTTCTGCATAGCAGAGTAAAATAATTCCAAAATCTATCTATTTTTATTTGGACTGCTACGATGTTTGTAAGTTCAGATATGTTTGCCGGACTTCCAGTGATTCATAATTTTAGATACTTGATTATACTAACCTTCGTGTGGGCTAATTTTTTTTCTTTTTTTTTTTTTTTTCTAAAATCCTATTTCTGTATTTTCAACGCTAAAATCTTTCTTTCATGTTAGACTGGAGTTAGAAAACAGAGCAATCTGATTTTGCCTGTTTCTTCTAGGTTTGCTGGATAGAGCAGTCCAGATCAGATGTTTGGTATCAGCAACATCATGGCATTTAGCCTGCTGTGATGGTAGATCTTTGTAAAACCATTAAAAATCCCATGGTATAACTGTTAAGTCAGTTGCCTGTAGCTGATTGGTTTTCTTTCCTGCTTAGTGATCAATTACACTTCTAGAGCTTGCACATCAAGAGTTAAGAACTCTGCAGGAACTTCAGTATAGGACTAAGCATCAACAATCTGTCTTTCTCTTTCTGCCCGCTAAGAAAGGGGGAGGGAAAATTTACAACATTCAGGTTTTCCTTCTGTAGCAGACTTGGCACCTTGTTTATTTGCACTCAGTTGATACTTGAAAGGTTTCCTTCGCAGAACGTGTCTAGAAGCTTTTCTTCCCTTGAAAGCTTAGACTTAGTAAATGCTAATGATTCTCATGTGAGACAAGGGGTTGCTATGTTTTGTCTGTTCTTCCCAATCTGCCAGTGAGAAAGTAAGACACTCAATGTTCTTTGAGTTTTCTTCCTGGAGATTTGCTTGATAGGGATTTTGCCATTTTAACTCACTTGAGTAGCTGCAATAGGCTTACTCTTCAGGGATTTTTCCTTTCCTGGAGCAGCCACTAAAGAATACAAGCTGTGTATTGTGGAAAAAGTACTTAGAAAAAAAACACCAACAAAGCTACCTTATAATGTGATTAGAGAAACTCTATTCTTAGCTCATTTACTGCACTGATTGAGATGAATGCTTTGTAAAATTTATGTATGGTCAAGACCCGATGCTGTGAATTTAATGTTCTAAAGCATTTAAAAAACCAAAGGCCTGCAAAGATCCTGAAAATTTGGGAAAGAATGGTGGAGTTCAAACAATTCCTCTTTTTGAATTAAATATCTTTTGAATAATACTCCCTTTGAATGATACTTTTTGGGAAGGTTTATAATATAATTCTTGTTGATGGTTCACATTTTGAGTTCAGACTGTACTTTTGCTATAATGAGATTTTATTCGTCTTATTACTTATTACTCTGCAAGTACTTGGGTTTAACAGGCCTCTGATCAGCCTGCAAATACTTGTGTTTGCTTCCTCTGACTGGCTTCCACATGGCTAGGATGCCAGGTGAGTATCAGACATGGTGAGACTTTTTCAGCATTTCTGAAGCTCTAGCTGTGGTTTGAGCTGAGAAGTGTCTTAGAGCTTGGAGAAGGGGATTTCAAATGTTCTAATATACTTAATCTTGTGTTTTTTAACCTAAAACAAATTGATGAAGATCAGTATGTAGGTCTGTATAAAATTCTAGGTCTGCCCTTTGGAATCGGTATTTTAATTTTTCGGGTTAAAAAGCATGCAGTGAGTGCCAGCATTTAGTGTATTGGTGAGACTGCAGTTTAAGCTATGAATTGTTCTTTCATTTTTGAAGGGGTTGCAAAGAATGAAACAAGTATTCCCTGTAAAAATGAAGAATCTAGAATAAATACAAATCTAGAGATTTAGTTAAATCTAGTGAGATCTGAATTCAGCTGAAATCTTGATTTTGGGTTTCTTCAGAATGATTGAAGTAATGAGATGGGTTGTATTAACATTTTGTTTTACTGGATTGATATGTTCATTGAACAGTTCTTCAAATTTACAAATATTGTGCAGAGCCTTCTATTTTGCATTCCATATTTCAAGCCAACACTTGAAATGTGGTAATTCATTATTTGTAAAACGGGAGGGTGTTTTTATGATAACATTCAAACAAATCATGTAATAATTTCAATTCAAACTTCACATTTGTGTATTTCTATAAAAAACTTTGGTTTGGATAACCAGTATTGCCAGCACTAGGTTTGCTACTATTTTCAGAAAAAACAAGTTAAGAGCTGTGAGAAAATGATGGCACAATTGCACAAGAATATTCTAACATGAATGAGGTATATTTTGTTTGTACCAAGTAGTTCAAACCCAGTTATTTGCAGTGCATTTGTAAACTTGACTCTAGTTACTCTTGCAAGAAATAATATTAAGTCATAACTTTATCAGAAACAGATGAAATCAGATCAAAACAGACAGAATACCAATTTGTTGAAGCTTATTGTAGCTTCAGAAATTGTAGAATTGTAGAATGGTTTTGGTTGGAAGGGACCTTAAAGTCATCTTGTTCCCACCTGGTTTTATTTTCTGTGCAGGGACATCATGAGCACAAAACCAAAACACAACCCCCCCAAAAAACCCAGCCAAAAGTGAAAAAAAACCCCCAAACAACCCAAAACCAAACCCTGTAGAAATAATACAAGTATCAAAATTATTGGTATGCAATGCATGGCTTAAACTGTTGTCTCGCCGGTATGCTAAATGTTAGTGCCTGTTGCACACTGCTTAACCGGAGGAACTGAAATGGCTGGACTAGTTTTTTACACTGACCTGCATGCTGCTTTTCACCATCATCATCTGTTGTGCTGAAGTTTATGTAACTGCACTTGGAAGTGTGTAATTCTCTGCTTCTGGACCAGTGATGCCATGTCTGAAAGGATTAAAATGAAAGCCACCTCTTTTTGCTCAAGATCTTAAATGGAATATACTTGTGCTGTAACTATTCATGTGACAAGTAAAATGTGAAGTTAAAGCTAACTTTCTGTAATGGTGCAGTAAGTCAGCAAGCAGTTGCTGGTTGCTTCCTGACTAAAAATTTATATATAGCCCCATTAGAAAATTATATATATATAGCCTCATGGAATATGGGGCTGTTGATTCAAAGTCCTGAAAATGTTTTGTTCCAGTCTTTATCCTTTATGTAAGTGCATATCCCAAGAATAGGTATATATTAGGAAATGTAGTGTGTGTGGAGGCACTGATCTGGGGAGGTTGCTTTGTTTTTAATTCCCTGTTGTAAATGAAAGAACAGTGGAGTTTAATCTTCTGCTGTTTTTTCTGATGGGCTGTCTGATCTCAAAGAACATCTGTCTGAACACCTGATGTTATTTGCCAAGTCTCCTACTTTTATGTTATACAGTCTTTCCCATGGACAGCTGTCACTTTCCTTTTGGATTGTAGGGACTGCATACATGTATTTAGTTCATGTTGAAGAATATAAACTTCAGAAGTAGTAATTGTTTTAACAGTATGAAGATCCTTTTGCTTGTGATAGGTTTTGCTACAGAGCTTATCTTCAGAGTGTAGCTATAGTAGAACTTTGGATTACAGTTCTCGGTATTAAAACTTGAGGAGTTTTAGTAATGCTTCTCTTCCATGCTGTAATCTGTTAATGGCAGCTATTTCTATGCTGTATCTTATTGCCAAAGTAGTAAAGATGCTGCACATGTAGCTGCCATTAAGAGATTACAGCTTTTAGGAGCTGTTGTTGCTTATCAGGCTCTGATCCCCAAGTTGAATTTGTTTTTCCTAACTTTCAGTTTCTTAATTTGCTGCTGGTGTAAAGCAGAAAGACTGTTTGCTTATTCCTCAAACCATCTTAGTTCTGGAAAGACTTAGACGCTGTTTGCTGTTGTTCTAGCTAACTTAATGGCTTATTCCACAACAGAAACTTTATATGTGTAATGATTTAATATGCCACATTACATATTCAGTCTTTAGCTCCTGTGGTTGTACAAAACCGTTATCTTGATTTTTTCCTTTTTTTTTTTTCTTTTTTGTCTGACAGCAATAGTTGAAAACTTCAACAGAATCTTATATTTTACATATGAAATCCATTATCCTTAATTCTCTAGCTTTCTTCCAGAAAAAGAAACTATATATAAGCCTTTAATTTTTCTACATTGGTTCTGATTGTAAGTTATTAGCACTACTTATTTTAGCTAAGCTTGTTCCTTAGTTATCATAACTGTCTTTGAATATATCATGCTGTTTATAGAGTAGTCTCTGCAAAGTAACTTCTATTTTATTGTAGATTCTTTGCAATTAGGATTGGGTTTGCTTGTTTAGATTTCCTTATGGAATAAGAAAGGCAAAGAATTGGATGTCTCAGCTTCCTGATTTACTTGGCATGCTGCCATTGTCCATGAAGAATATGCTTATCACTAATATTTGTTTCTTAAACTTGTAAATTTAGTGATACTACAAAAAAATCTTTAATAGTGTATGTAAATGCCCCTTAGGAAATACCTTTTCTGTATTTAATTTTAAAATGTAATTCATGTACCTAAAGCATGCTAGATTCTCTCATAACAATTTTTGTTATGGAATCATATTTTTAACAAACACTAATCATCTCAACCTGGCTGGAGATCAGAAGTAACCTGCTAATCAAGAGTTCTTGGAAGAAGTAGTTCAAACAGTTATAAAATCTGTTCTATGGCAGGTTTCCAGGCTGGGTAGCTTCCCCTAGTTTGAAATATTTGCTCAGTAGCTCAACTTTGGACCCATCCTTGCTGCTAAGCAGACTAAAAATGTTTAACTCAATCTGATATTCTGATGTGGAAAGCCTGTAAGTTCAACTTCTGTTTCTTTGTAAATAGAAACCTGAGATACAGATCAGATTTTCTGAATGACAATGGAATGACCAGGACTCTGAAAGCCTCTTATCTTAACATTTTGTTCATCAAACTCTGATAATGCCAGCTCTTCTGTCCAACAGCCTGCTTTAGAACAACAGTGTGTTTTCCTTACTGGCTAGTCTAAACTAACTGTGTGGAAAAGGGAATTTCTGAATCTCTAAGTTTTGACATAGCTTTGTGAATATAAAGAGTTGAAACTATATTGCTGACCTAACAAAGATATTTGAGGGCATAGCTGGTTAGACAATCTCTGTTTATAACCTTAAACATAACCTTTGCAGGTGACTCATTTTGCTTAAAAACTGTATTTTTGCCTCAGTGTCTTGACAGAGCTGTGTAAAATAAGAAGTAATTGCTTGGTGGAATGTACAAACTGAAATATTTCCTGGAAACCAACTTTTTAGGTCTATAAATTGCTTGGGAGAAATTAAAAAAAAATCTTTAAATATTATTTGAGCTTTTTCACATTAGGATCAGAAATAAAACAAGTCCGACAATATGATAGTTGTATCATTACCTCAAGGTGAATTTGAGCATCATGAACTGTTGTACTGTAAATGCTAAGCAGCTGATTAATGACACTTAGGGCAAATCAACTTGGAGCTAGACAGCATATTAATTTTTCGTAGAATTTGAAGAGATAGTGATGTAACTAATAGCCAATACATGTGTTACTTCATGTTGTAAACTAAATGAATATGAAAATGAAACAGTTCACTTTTTCACGATTATAAGATTTGAAGTTATGCTGTGCACATGGGTAGTGTATATTCAACCAACCCCAAATACAAGCCTACTCAAGTCTTGCTGCAAAGTCTGTGTGAAAACTAAGCATAACCAAGTCTTTGCTCATTGCCGTTAAATGTGGCTGTGGCAGAATAAATAGCTTCTGTGCATCACTGAAGGTAGTACACGTGGACATGCTGAAACTGGCCGACTTTTCACTTCTGCATGTGTCAAATACTGTACCACTTACTCAAATCAAGTTAATTATACAAGTGCCTGTGGAGCAGAAATATGAAACAATCAGGATTTTTTAAAGAAATCATTCTTTAGTATAAGTATGGACATACTATGTTACTTCTAAGTTTTAAATTACACTTGGCTATAGAGAATTAGTAACTCCATTGTGGACAGTTTCATTGAATTTCCTGGATTGAAAGCCCTTGGGTATTGTCAGACTTTTCCTGAAGCGTATCTTTTCAAGGGGAATGATTACACTGTGGTTCTAACTGGGAAGTGGTTTCAAGACTACATTCCTCAGAAGCTCTGGGCTATTGTTTAGCTACCTGTTAGCTCTGTGTAGGAGGTCAGTGAGCAAGTGAATGGAAAAAATGGTCATTTTTAATAGGGTTTGGCAAAGCTTCTCTGTAGTGTACTTCAGAACTTGATGTCAAATGCATACATATTTATCCCCAGATGTGTCCTCTGAAACTGCAAGAACCTGATGGATAGGTTTGTCTGACATTCAATTTTAAAGTGCTGTATTTGCACTGATGTATGAAAACTGTAGAATGTATTTGAGAAAATATGGTAAAAATAGCTTCAAAGAAATGCTAATATGTCAAACAGATCATGCTTTTAAAATGACTGAATGACCCCTATCGGATATTGTTCACTATTTACTGATAATACCAGAAACTATTATGTCTGAAGGAGCAGTTTGGAAAGTGCATCTCTTAAATAGGAATTGTAGCAACTCTAATTTGCCTTTTTTTTGGTCTTTCTAGAAGAGGTGGATAAAACCTTTTAGAGTAATTAAGATACTCAGCCTATTTCATATCTGATACATGATAGTAAGTGACAGCCCGTTGCCTGGCACTTTTTTCTGTAGCTTATTGAGAAGCATTCCACATTCTTCCTTCTCCATACCCTCAATAATTATCCTTAATTTTCTTGAAATTTTTGCATTTTTATATATATCTATATACATGAACACAGATAATTTGTACTGTTACTGTTTTATCTTGGAATTTTGTCTGCCTATTGACAAGATAATAGGCAGTTGTCCTTGTATTAATTACTTCTTAGTCTGATTCACTTTCTTCAGTCCCTTCTCTGCTGAAGCCAGTGAGTGGGAGGTGTTATTAATGTTTTCTGATAGTTTGTGTCTGTACTTCAGAAATACATTGTCAGATTTTGCACTCAAATATGGTAGCTAATGAGTGATTTCCATGCTAGGTAGCTTGTATGTTACGGTCAGAATTATCTTGGTTATCATACACTGTTCTGTGTAGTCAGGATGAAGGATAACTATCGTGAAGTGGGCAGGATTGGAGTAGTGTGGCAATGGAGTGGTCCCATGTTGTGATATCTCTTGGTACTGATAGCTGAAAGAAGACGTTGTAGTTTGTCATTTGTGGGAACATTTCTAGAAGAGGCAGGAGGCCACGACTACATGGAACTAATGAAAGGAGACCGTGGAGCACAGAGG
>JANHGB010031884.1:0-13091 GCA_026283785.1 Coracopsis vasa | reverse complement strand
TAGCAGGTGATCCTTGAATATCAACCAACAGTCTTGGGCCCCCTGCCCTCTAGGGCTATATCCCATGGAACCTTACTAAGCAGGTTCCTGAAGAGGCCGAAGTGTCCTCTCTTGAAGTCTAGGGCAGTGAGCTTGCTGCACACTCTCCTCGCTGTCCTGAGGATCTCAAACTCAACATGAAAAGACATGCCATTTAGTGGCATGTCTTTTGTGATGAATTGAGACAAATAGAAACAGCAGATTAGTTTAGTTGTTTCAGGGGATGAACTTTTATCCAATTGCTTTCAGGGTATGTGGTCATGGAATCATAAAATGGTTAGGGTTGGAAAGGACCTTAAGATCATCTGGTTCCAACCACCTGCCATGGCCAGGGACACCTCACACTTGACCAGGTTATTGGACACTGCCAGGGATGGGGCATTCACAACTTCCTTGGGCAGCTTGTTTCAGTGCCTCGCCACCCTCACAGTAAAAAACTTCTTACTTATATCTAACCTAAATCTCCCCTGTTTAAGTTTGAAACTTGACTACCAAAACTTCCAGCTCAAGTAGTGAGTGTTTTTGTAATTGGAATGAGAGTCAGGCAAAACTATGATTTGTGCTTCTGTTTCAACAGCGTTGTGGAGATTTCTTTAAATATTTGTTACTGAAGCCTGTTAGGAAGTCAATATAGACTACTGATACTAAATAGCGCCTATTTCCATATCAGAGGTGGATCAGAGACATTGAAATCTTAATTTAGTGTCTAACCCCCTTCCTTGAAACAAAACATTTTTTGTGTTTAAAAACACAAGTTGGGATAAATGTGCCAGGAATCCTTCATATGATTATAAAAATAGTGAGCCTTTGCTGTTATTCAAAAGCCATTGGTTGTTACTATGTATTTAAAATAGGATCCTACTATGCTATATGAAAATTAAGCTTAATTTGCTGTTCTGCCACAGTTGGAGCTGTTGTGACAGAATCCTGAAAAATTCTGACTTCATGCAAATTCAAGGTGTCTGGCAGCAGTGCTTCATTAAAAGGCAGACAAGACATTATTTTGTGCTTACCTAAGACAATTTTATCTGTCACATCTCCTAGCTGACAGATGTGTCTGCACTTAACAAATGCTAGAGGATCAAAATCAGTCCAGTGATTATTACTTGTGACTGTATGATATGTCGTGTTCTCAGGAGTAGTCTTCTTTCATGAGGAAACTTTTAATGGGACACGTGAAAAAATTATCTACAGCTTGTTTGAAGGTAAGATAGAGTAGAATCATGTGAATCCTTGCAGCAGTTACACTTTGGAACAGATTTTAGTTTGAGGCTGCTTTAGCCCTGCAGTTTACAACAAAGCCTATTTCGTAGTTGTTATTTTAAGTTGAGGCAGAAGATGTTAGTTGCCTGTATCATGCTGAAGAGGGGGTAAATTGATGTCAGACAAAGATACCATAAGATCATATGGATGAATGCTGATACCTTTTACTTCAATATTAAAATGGATTACCCTGCCACTCTTCTGCTGCTGTTTCTGGTTTGAGTATTTCAGTAATGTGATTTATAGCAGGTCTCTGATAGCTGTATTGGTACAACTGATGCAGGACTGCTTTACTGGGCACCGAGAAAGGAACAGTTTAGATACTTAAGAAACCAGCTTTGGTAATAGGGAAAAGGTACTGTGTTACATTGTCAGTACACCATTTATATACATGCATGCATTTTGCTATGTTGAGTTTTTGTTGGTAACTCTGCATGAACTCTGCTGATACTACTTACTGTCTTGACAGCACCACAGGAATGCATTTGAATATTGGCATTAGAAAATTACTAGAATTCATAATGTGATTGATCTTTACTTAGGTTGTGGTAACAGATATAAATGGAATTTACTTTCGAGCTTGGAAAACAGTTGCAGATTTCTTAAAGTTAATTATTCTCACCCTCATGACTTAGAGTTTAATAATAAATTGACAGATTAGGAGTGAGAAAAGGAGGATAATGAAAAGCATTGCAATAAATGAGAATGTCTTTAGAAATCATCCTCTGGGTAAAAATAGTTGTTTCTCTTCTAAATAGATGATAGCAGGCCTCCTTTCTGGTTTTCTGACATCACTGGCTGTGAAATGGCTGTAGAAAGTACAGACTAATAGCAGAGTAAATACCTGTCTGCAGCTACTTGTTATAATCTGTATGTGTAATCAATCATAAGTGTCTCTCCAGAAATATGTAAAGATGAATTTATGTGAGCCAAGAACATGCAACTTGACTTACTAAGTTTAGTAACTGAAGTGTTGTTTGTTTGTATAAGGGGTAGAGCTCCACCTACTGGAAAAACCTGCCAGTTTATGGAGTGTATTTTGCGTCAAGATTGATTGAAGTATCGATTTCTTAGGTCTGGACTCAGGGATTTGGAATGTGAAGCACTTGCAAGTAAATAGACTTCCTTCAACTTTAAAAAGCCTGTGCCCTGAAAATATTTTCTCCTGTTTTCATCTTGACTTCTTTTGTTTATAGGAGCATCATCTCCAGCGGGCCATCTCAGCACAACAAGTATATGGAGAGAAGAGGGATAACATGGTTATACCGGTTCCAGAAGCAGAAAGTAATATTGCATACTATGAATCTATATATCCTGGAGAATTTAAAATGCCAAAGCAGCTGATTCACATACAGCGTAAGTGAAGTAATTTATTCATTGAAATCTACACCCAGAACTTTGTCTTGCTAGTAGTATTTCAAGAGATGAGTCTTAAATGTCTGTGGAGCTCACATTGGCTCACTTCTGAGAATTTATTTTTTCCAACATGTAAAGGAATAACATACTTGTTGAAAAAGGTACATTTAGTTCTTGATCAAGAGGTAGACGGATGTACTTCTTGATTCTTTATGTTAATACTTCACAATTCACAATCTCAAAGGCCTGTTTCTGCCCTCTACAATAATACTTAGTAGTTACAGCTTGCAGAGAAATTTAGGTTCGTTAGCAAGGGCAGACAAAAACCTGCTTGAAGAGGAGAATATATAATCATAGTTAAGAAACAGAGTACCTGTCCCCTGAAGCTTAACCAGGATATAATGACAATAAAGTAGATTGGGAAGCCAAGTAGAAATAGCAGCAGTAGTAGCATCTGCCTCTGCCTGGATGGAAGTATTCTACATCTAAAAGTAGGTGGGGTTTAATACCACTGATGACTTGCAGATGTGCTTGGATTTTGTTTTTCTTGGGAAATAGCAGCTATTCTGTATGGATGAGACCCTTAATGTGAGCACCACATTACTTCAGATACCTTTTGAAAACATTTTAAAAATGTAATCTGTTGCAGAATTCTGTTTTGCAGTGTAATTTGTAGAATTTAAAACGTAGTATCTGTCATTTAAACAGATCTCGTGCCTTATTAACTTTGGTTAAAGGTTAGACTTCTACATCAGTCTGAGTGTCAGCGATAGCTTAAAGTATTAGAATTGTGAAAAAGTTTGGGTTGAAAGGGACCTTTAAAGGTCATCTGGTCTGACCCCCCTGCAGTGAGCAGGCGTATCTTCCACTATATCAAGTAGATAAGAGCATGTTGCTATGCTCTTAAGAACATGAAGAGACAAATATTAGTAGTCTTCCATGCTGATGTTAAGGTTACAGTTTTTCATTCTTTTTCTTATCTAGTGGTCTAACAGCTGAAATGGTGATTTTTCAGCTGCACTGTATTCTACAATGTATTCATTGTACCTTTGAAGTGTGTTTGGGCTGAAGTCTTAAGTGTTGATAATGCAGTATATACACAGCATTGAAAATACTGACCAATCTGAAAGTTTCTTACTGAAAGCAATGAGGTTTGACCAGTAGTAAGCTTTCATTAGTTAACAATATATAGGCAAATAGATAACCAGCCGTTACTCCTGATTTTTAATGATGTGCTGCTTTTTTTTTTTTTTCTTCTTTTTGAGAAAAAAAACTAGGTATAGCTTCAAAGTAGCATTACTACAACATTCAAACAAATAATTTTGGGTTTGTCTTCAAAATAATTTGGTGTGTACTCCAGATATTGCTATTAGAACAAAACATTTCTATAGTAAAACTAACTTTCACTGTGGTGTTTAGCTTTTAGTTTGGATGCTGAGCAGCCGGATTATGACTTGGATTCAGAAGATGAGATCTTTGTGAATAAGTTGAAGAAAAGAATGGACATCTCTGCTTTGCAGTTTGAGGAGATGATAGACAGACTAGAAAAGGGCAGCGGTCAGCAGGTACAGTGATACTTTGAATACAAAGAATTTTAAATATGCACTCTATATATTGCTATATGAAAGTGACATGCTGGGCTTTACATTTAGCCAGTCAGCCTGCAAGAGGCCAAACTGTTGCTGAAGGAAGATGATGAATTGATCAGAGAAGTCTATGAATACTGGATTAAAAAGAGGAAAAACTGTCGAGGTCCCTCTCTTATACCAGCAGTGAAACAAGAGAAGCGAGATGGTTCCAGCACAAATGACCCTTATGTTGCTTTTAGAAGACGAACAGAAAAGATGCAGACACGAAAAGTAAATATATCTGTTCCTCCTTCTGCTTCCTTTCTCTTATTTTCCTCTCTCTCAAAAAGTAGCTTATATAAAAAACAATCCTGCTATGTAGTATAAAACAGTAAAAGTTGGGATGTTCTTTTGTTCTAATTTGCAAGGGTAAAAGCATAAAAAACTCTTTTAGGACAGCTGTTGAATGAAAGTTTATGCGCATTATTTTTTCACTAAATCTGCTAAATCTACTTACAACATTGGTAGGTGGTAGCTCATTGATAACAGGCACAAGGTTTTTGGGGTTTTTTTTTAGTATGTGGGGTTTTTAATATATAAATATTTATAACTTTAATCATTAATTTAAATGATGTGGGGAAACATATACACTATGTATTTACAGAATCGAAAAAATGATGAAGCATCTTATGAGAAGATGCTTAAGCTGCGTCGAGATCTGAGTCGTGCAGTAACCATCCTGGAGATGATAAAGAGGAGGGAAAAAAGCAAGAGAGAGTTGCTGCATTTGACACTGGAAATTATGGAAAAGAGGTAATGTTATTGAAAATTTGCTGCAGAAAGCTTTGAAAACTACTTTGTATTTTGATTCCCACAAATGCTTAGAACAGTGAGGGTTTTTTAGAAGTATTTAGACTCTTTCATATCTACAGGAAAAGCATATTTTCATATGTGGCGAGGGGGGAACCAAACATTAGGAAGCTGCTTATTATGGCAAAGTAACCCAACACACACATCTGCATTGTTTTGTTACATGTGTACATGTATTCAAGTGTACATATATAGCCTGTCTATTATACAGGAAGAGAGGTCTTTGTTTCAGGTAAATTCAGTTGCAAAATTGTGTTAAATATGTAGATTAAGGAAATCCCAGCTAATTTTAAGGTAGTTTCCAGTCGTTACCGTTCTTCTGTTTCATCATTATCCCCATTCTTTTTTAGCAAAGCTTGATTTAATACCCTCTTGAGGAAAACAAATAAGCAGTTTAGTAGAGTATAAAAGGTTGTTCTGTGACTCATCTCCAACTAGCGCTTCTTGACATCTTGTTTGTCAGCTGTGCTGAAGACCAAATGCTCTGCTCTGTCAGTTGTCACTTTCCTGATCAAGTGGGAATCACATTTGGAATGTAGAGTTGTTCTTCAGGTTAATACTTAGAATCTGAATAGACTTCTGTGGCTGAAGTATCCATGTTTGAGAACAAATGTTTTGAGTCAGTATCTTAAAGTTCTAAAACTCGTTTAGACTGGCTTCTGAGAGAGACAAGTTGAATGCCTCTGTGGGGCAATTTCTTCAAGCAGTGACCATTTTTATTAGAAATAGAAAGGGAAGAATCTCAAAGATTTTCCAGTAGCTTTTTCAAGAAAAGAACGTGTTGAATAGAGGAAAGACTCTTATGCCCCCTCAGAATGGAAAACTGCACTTCAACTCAGCACTTTCACAGGAACTGAAACACAGTATGCTTCATGGATCTGCTTGTTGTGAAAATATTCCATAATACATAGGAGAGAGGACTCATGAATAAGGCACTCTGCCTTACTGTATAAAGTTTTCTGAGTGATAAATGCATGTTTTGAATGGTACTGTCCCCAGATTAAGGGGATTTGGAAACCCTTTCCTGGTCTTTCTTTCTGGTTTCTCCTTCTCTCCTTTACAATATTGTGTTTTGGTGATGTTTTACAGGCTGTACAGGGTGTTACCATTTTTATTTATTTGTCAGCATTAGTTATTGCAGTGAAGTTTCCATGTTACTAGTCCTGTTTTCTGCAATAATACTTACTATACTTCTTACTGTTGTCCTGGGTGTCCCTTTATCCCAGGTTGCAAGTATTAGTCTGTGTACTCTCTTGTGCACTTCTTTAACAGACATATATTGTAAATGTTCCAACAAATAAAAATTTCTGATTTCAGGTATAATTTGGGTGACTACAGTGGAGAGATCATGTCTGAGGTCATGGCACAGCGGCAGGTGATTAAACCTACCTATGCTATTCCCATCATTCCTGTGACTAACAGCAGTCCTTTTAAACACCAAGAAGCTATGGAACTGAAAGAATATAAAGTTAAAGTGAGTAATGTCAGTAACCAAGTTTCTAGTTTGTACTGTTACTATGCAAGATACAACGTTTTTAGGGCAGGAGGAGGGGAAAGCTGCTTGAGATTGGAAATAGATTAGCAAAGCTGCAGTCGGAATAAAATGCTTTGTTCTGTTGGAGTTACGAGGATAACATACAAACTACTGGCAGAATTAAAGGAAGTATAGACTAACTACAAACAAAAGGATACATGCAATTGTATTCTTACTCTGGGTGATAAGTGTTTAATACTGTCCATAAAGTTAGGCTATCCTGAATAAAACTGTATTTATTACCCAAATACTGGACAAAGATAGGACTAATAAGGTAAACCACATATCTTGTTCTAAATTACGTAGTTACTTTAATCTAGAGGGTTATTTTGTGGAAGTTTTCTGGTTGGTTGGTTTGTTGTGATCTGCTGATATTCCCAGCATGCTGTATTTCTTTTGCAGGAAATTAGAAACTGGGGAAACTTCATGTGTATTTTGCTTGCAATTGTGACTCTACACAGAAACCTTAAGTCACACAGCCTATACTGGTGTCACTCCGTGTCAGTCATTATATTATGGTTTTAATGCCTTTATTTTACTCTTACTTCTATTACATTTACATGTGCACAATTTGTGAAATAACTATTATAAATGATCAGTATTTGTCTTCTAGGAGATGAATAATCAAGTAGCAAGAATTTTATATCAGTACTCTTCTGCATCTTTTGGACTTGTGTCTCTTTGAATGAATAGTCTTGAAATTTAAAGACCCTTTTAGGATAGTATTCCCACTTTTGAAGTCTGTTGACTTCAAATAACACTGTGATTTTAAATGACTTATGATATAAGTCAATAATTTAGGAAAATGAGTACAGCAGAATAAAGTACTAAATACAGTACTTTAGTACAGGAGCTAAATTGGCAAATGAAGATGACAAATTTTAATTAACTGTTAATACCAGCTTTAAAACTGTTGGAAGGTAATTAATTTAATTCAGTATTTTGAAAGCTTAACTTTGTTCAGATAGAATACATGACTAATGACTTAGAACACCATTTATTGAGAAGAAAGGTAACACCTGCAATCAGTTCTAAAAGGCTAACTGGCCCTTTTAGAAATGCAACACTGTGTAACGCATTCTGGGTTAAGCCTATTATTGTATACAAGGAGAAGCTAGTATTCGCAGCTTGACACGTAAAACCATTATGTTCCCACATATTACTTAGAGTTTACATTACTGTAGTGTTTGTAACACAGGTATATCACAGCTACATGCTTTGATTTCTTGCTGATTACCAACTCTGAACACTGTTCTTAATATCTAGGTGGTGTGTTCCCAGGCCTTCCTTACAGGAAATTTCAGGAGATTTTGCAGGAAATAACTTTTTTTTTTCCTTCAAATACTGACTGAAATGGACAGGAGAGAGAGCACAGAAGAGTTGTACTAGCTGAAGAAGGCTTAAAAAATTATAGCAACAGCCTGTAGAATTAATTTCTCTTTGATTTGTAAGTTATGTGTATATATATATGTATTCATTTATTAACTTGTTAATTAATTTCTGTCTAGAAATCTTTTCTGCTGGACCAGAAGGACATATTGCTTGTGTAAAAGTCTACCTTAAAATTTTCATTGATTTCTTAGCTTGAGTGAGATTAATCTCACCTAGCTTTAGACAGGTGTAATGTAGATGTCTATATCTGAATAATCAGATATTAGTTATAGTCACTGAAGAGAAAATAAGTTTCTGAAGCATAATTGCCTTACTTCTTATGTAAGACTACCTTAAAAGCAGATGTAATGTATAAAATTATATATCTTCCAATGGGTTTCAAAGGAAGCCTACATGGGCCAACATACAAAGAGATTTTATGTAGCTTGTCAGACAAATTCAACCTCAAATATCTGGTATAAACATAGTGAAATGACTAAATAATAGAATATTACTTTTGTCTGTGGTTATTCAGACTAATACAGCTAATAATATCGTAGCTCTTTTAGATCACATGATTTGCACCCTGTACTTCAACCCAGTTATCCAGGAAAATGATTAACTTACTTGGTGAAATGTCCATAAAGAGGTAATGCAGAATGTGAAGAGATACTCTAGAGCAATGCATTTAGTGTTGAAACCTGACATCAACATAGCATGTGTCCTGGTTTGGTTGGGATGGTGCCTAGCTAGGTCAGTCAGTAAGAGCTGAGACTCTTCATCCCAGGCTCAAATCCCACACTGGGTGCCAAAAAGGACCTCTGTGGTTTAAGTCCAAATAGCAACTAAGTACCATGCAGCCACTCACTCTCCACCTCTGCCTGCCCCCCATAGGATGCTTAGTCCAGCTTACAGTTGGTTATCCAGAAGGATTAGAATATCTTACAGATCCTATGTCTCATCTACCAGCTTTGCCATAAGGCAAGAGTCTTGTGTCTTAATTCAACTACCTTTTGAGTGTCTAGATCCCAGCTGTAGTCAATGAGTATTCAGGACGAAATTTAGTTACTGCAACTTTAGGTGCACTTTGGTATATCACCTATTCTGTAAATGTGTGTTGATAAATTTGTAACGAATCATCCAAATTTTTTTTTGGCAGGAAAAGACACTCATATAAATGCAGCAAATTTAAACATTAATTTCACAGGATTTCTCTGTGGGAAGTTGTCCATGAATCACAGCCTCTTTCTCAGGTCTTTTCAGGTCAGTATGAACCTGAAGTGGTACAAAAGGATACCAGGTAATTCCACACCTGCTTTCCAGCTGGTAATGGTTAAGACATGGGGCATGCTACTTATTTGATACAGTTTCCAGACCAATCTTTATCAGCATAGTTAGCCAGAAAGAAATACTCACATATTTATCTTCATGAAAGGGAGTAAACCACAATGAAGGATGTCAACTTTAGTCGAACTTGAAGTTTAGCTGCTTGGAGATGTTTACCAATTATTTACGTAGAGATAATGTGCTAGCCTCTGAATTTTTTTTAATCCAGATGCTGTTTGAGCAGTGAATATTACAGATGATATTTCTGACAAAATGTTAGATAATCAGGAGCATCCTAAAGCCTCTTTCACCTGTATTTTAACATAGTAGGAATCAACAATACTTGCTACATGAAACAACACTAATTATGCTTGGTTTGTCTATGACATTCTTCATTTACTTTACTGAATACTCAGTTTTCCATCCAGTTCTTTGTGAGAATTACAATAACAAGCATGCAAGAAATCATCTTCTCCTTTCCCTTCTACACAGTGATATATTAATAAAGATTGACACTTCCAGTAATATCCCAAGCTGCAAGACAACAGAAGAAAGGAACAACAGCAGAGATCAAGTGTCTCTGTAAATTCCACCAGAATTAAAACATAAAGAAATACATCTGCATTTCCAAAGGAATAACTCTGTAAACACTCTTTCTCTCTTCAGGTATCCAGAGAAGGCTAAAATGTGTTCTGCTGGACTTGAAACTGAGTTCATTCAGACTACAACAGAATTTTGAAAAAGAAATAAGGAAACAATGTCAACTCACAGGAACTCACTTTTAATTTCATTGATACTGTTCTGTGATACTACCAATAAACATTTTTTTCTTCTTTCAGATTTTTTTGACTGTTTAATTTTGCCTTTCTTGTTTTCCGTAATAATCTTAAAATAAAAATTCTTCATAACAAAAAAACCCACAACTATTTCCAACATTAATTTCCCCTGTGTTTGCCTAAGAATTTTTATCACGTTGCATTAAAATTTATGAAAATTTTTGTGCCTTGGAGATGTAGGGTTTTGGCATATCAGTATTCATCAGAACTAACTTTTTTAGCTCTATAACTGCTTTATATGCCAAGGAATTGCAAGAAAGAAAAATAATTATTTAAATGCATACGTATTTATTCATTGTATATTTCATAAAGATAAGGAAATATTTCCTGCTTGAATTTTCATGAGCTTAAACTTTCTCAAAGTAAGGTAGTGGTTGCTCAGGTTGACCTGTGTACCTTAAAAATTAAAGTGTTTGCTGAAGAATTATTGAGTAACTTCTTTTGTAACCCCAAACCTCCACACCTGACATGAAGCGTTCCATGTGTGTGTTAAAAATCTTGCCATTCATAGAATGGACAGCTCTGAATACGTGGAATTAGAAGCTGCAGGATATGGGCAGTGCCTCACTTAGCAAGTATAATGAGCAGGCCATCCCAATTACAAACACAAATAGTAATTAGGTTCCTGGCAGAAGAAAAGACAACTTGCAAATGAAGGACTTTAATGAGCGGTACAACAAGATGTACAGAAAACTGTCAAAAACATTCAGAAAATGAGTAAAGCATTTTATAAGAGGGAAGACAACTTTCTAAAGATATAAATAACCAAACTGCCAGGTGAAATGAATGGATGAGTAGATTTCACTACTCTGTATTCCAGTTTGTGCACATTGCTTTGTGTACTGTCTCTGAGCACCACTGAGCTGAATCTAGCTCTTCTTTACTACTCCTACCACTGGTTGTTTACCCACATTGATAAGATCCCCCCTGAGCCTTCTCTTCTCTAGGTTGAGCAGTCCCATCTCTCTTAGCCTCTTCTCATATGACAGATGCACATCACTGGAGAAAACACATCTTTAATTCAAGGGTGGTCAAACACTGGAACAGCTTGCCCAGGGAGATTTTGGGGTGTTTGTATATGGAGATATTCAAAATCTGGCCAGACACTGTCCAAGGCAACCTGCTCAAGCTGACAGTGCAAAGACTTGGGCTAGATGGTCTCCAGAGGCCCCTTCTGACCTCAACAGTTATGTGATTCTATAATCATCTTTGTGGCCCTTGCCAGACTTGTTCTAGTGTCATAGAATCTCGGAATCCTAGAATCCTAGAATGGTTAGGGTTGGAAAGGACCTTAAGATGATCTAGTTCCAACTCCGCTGCCATGGGCAGGGACACCTCATACTAAACCAGGTTGCTCAAGGTCCTGTCCAACTTGGCCTTGAAAACTGCCAAGGATGGGGCAACCACAGCTTCTCTGGGAACCCTGTTGCAGTGCCTCACCAATCTCACAGTGAAGAATTTCTTCCTTATGTCTAACCTAAATCTCCCCTGTTTAAATTTGACCTCATTCTGCTGAAACAAGACAAAGGTGGTGCTCACTAGACAGGAGAGCTGTGCCTATGGTAAAAGACAGAGCTGATACTAAAACCTAGTGACATATGTAACTTTGTATATAACTCTGATCCCAAGTTAAAGTTAGAAGTAAAATAAAATCAGCAAGTAGAAACTAGAGATGTATTTGCTTGATTTAGGATAAGAGAATTGCTGTCTGATAGAGTATCTCTGTTGTTCAATGCTGAAAAAGAATGCAATGCGAGAGAAAAAAAAAGATGCATGCAGATATGGAAAGGGTGACAGTATGAAAAGAAATATTCAAGAGCCTCCTTGTATAGTAGGTGTACAGTAAAATAGATTTGTAATACAAAAAAATAGAATGTCACATAAAGGAACTATAAGGGTATTTGAACAAAATGATTTGGTGAATGCCTAGGAATCATGGAAAAGAACGAAAGATACAATAGCAAAATTATGATTCAAATTCTAAATAAGAATGTTGTTTCTTTGGTGATTCCTTATCTTCTTTCTTCCCTGTATGTATCAGGTTCTAGTGCCTCCAATGCTAACACTTAAAAGGAAATAACCATATGACTAAATGATTAATAACTAAAATAAGAGGCTACTTAATGCCTGTTTTATAGAGCTGATGATGAATATAATGGCTGAAATAAAGCTGAGATTTAACCCTTACTTAAGTTGGGTAATGAAGCAATAGACCTAACAATAATGACAAGCATTTTAAATGTGTATTTTTCCCAAACAAAAAGGCTTGGGCTGGAAAAATGAGGAAAAGCAAAAGGCAAAAGAAGTCAGTGGAGCGATTAATAAATCTCTTAAAAGGAAAGTTCACTGAACTAATAAAATCAGTATCTAAACTCCCCCTTTTTTTTTTTTTTACATCATTCTGCTACTGAGTAGAAGCAAACTGAATAAAGATCAGGAACAGGAAGCCGAACAGGAAGCCAAACAGGAGGTCTGGAAAGAAGGAAGTGACAGACAGGGTTAAAGAATGGACTCAGAGTTGAAGATATTGTGGACCATAAATAGATGGTAATAGTAAATTGTGCTAGAAGGAGAACATAAAATGAATGGATTAGAATTTTTTTTTGAGAAAATTCATTCAACACTAATAAATTAAGGGTATTTTGTCAAAGAATGGTCATGAAAAATAAAAATCTGGAATCAGTATAGTCTCATTTGCATAAAATGTATTAAAAAGTAAATAATAACATAGATAAAAGGACTAAATATAGGACATGGGACTCTCTCCAGATGCTATGAGATGAAATATAAGTGATTATAGCAGATTGCCTAGAGATAAATATAAAATATTATACAGTAAGGTTGGCAGTATTGTGTGGACTACAAGAAAGAGACAAATACTACTGGCATACTCCAAATAGAGTAATAGAAAGGAAAACTATAAAGTAT